>JAFFST010046289.1:53038-67402 GCA_022414735.1 Noturus placidus | reverse complement strand
GTGTATGAATGTGTGTGTGAGTGTGTATGTGATTGTGCCCTGCGATGGACTGGCACCCTGTCCAGGGTGTAACCCCGCCTTGTGCCTGATGCTCCCTGGGATAGACTCCAGGTTCCCCGTGACCCTGAGAAGGAGTAAGCGGTTGAGGATGGATGGATGGCTGGAATAATAATAATAATAATAATAATAATAATAATAATAATAATAATAATAATAATGCATATTTGGAGAGATGTACAGTTTACTTTTGATATGCCAATATGTCTAATTATATTTGAAGAAAAGTAAACTAGTGTGTTTTCAAAATACTAGTTTAATTAGTTGCAGAAAATTAGCTTATCTTTTTCTGTGTACTTTTTGTTTTAGTGATTTAACTAAACATAGTTCCATGGTGTTGTAATTTCGGGGATGTGATAGATCAGTCGTTTTCAAAGTGGGGGCCGCCAGGGGGCGCCAGGGGGGCCTCAACAATTTGGTGTGAACAATAAATTCTGACTCTCAGACACACACACACACACACACACACACAATCAATTCCTAATGTAATGTAAATATGTAAGATGTAATTATTAATAAAAAGAGGGATATATTCAGAAGTCTGTATTTTTAATGTGTTTTAAAGACATCTTGCAGAAGGGCGGCCTCGGTCACATGTTCATGCCATTTGGGGGGCGTCACCCTGGAAAAGTTTGGGAACCACTGCACTAGTGTACTGTTAGCATTCATACGTCTAGACATACTGAAGAGAAGTACACTAGGTGCCAATATTCTATATTCCGACTATTATTTTTGTTACAGATATGTATAACAAGTATATTGGTATACCGATTAGTGAGTATGTTTTAATCCTGTACCCTTATTCTAATATGTTAAGAATTGTCAAGCATTTTTAAGACTGCTATTCCACTTTACTTAAATAAAATAACTTTTATTACAGCTCAATGACAGTTCCGATCAAAACTATTGGAATATTGGAACTATTGGGTATCTGGGCGGCTCTGGCTCAGTCGGTAGAGCGGGTTGTCCACTAATCCACGAATCGTGGGGTTGGCGGCTCGAATCCCGGCCCGGGTGATCCCATGCCGAAGTGTCCTTGGGCAAGACACTGAACCCTAAGTTGCCCCCGATGGCAAGCTAGCACCTTGCATGGCAGCTCTGCTACCATTGGTGTGTGAGTGTGCACTTGTAAGTCGCTTTGGATAAAAGCGTCTGCTAAATGAATAAATGTAAATGTAATGTAAATGTATCTGCTTACAACTCCACCTTTTCAGAGATTTTTCAACACCATAAACATTCATGTGCACCAAGACTGCATATTAAAAGTATATTATAAGTATTGTGATTTTTTTTTTTACCAGTCTGAGTAATTGAGCACTGTATTGGACTGATACTAATAACAGTATTGATGCACCCTTCATGTTATTAGTTACTGGCCTATTTAACTAGTCTATTCAACTGAATTAGTGTAAACTTGAATGTAATGACAATTTTACTAAAAATGTGTTCTGTTATCTGGCTCCAGTAAATATCCAACCAAATACTGTACACATTTAAATAATGATCATAATATGTGCACAGTTTGAATGTTTTCATAACATCATCCTGTACTGTTGTGTGATTTGTGGATTTATTTTCTTTTTTTTTTACTGCAAAAAGTATGAGACTTATTGTGGAGCTCTGAGACTTTTCTCTGATTTGCACTTTCAAAGTAGGCTGCCCTGTTTTTCAAGTATCTTTGTTTTAAAGGATGCTTCACCTACAAAAAAAAATCTTTTAAACAGTATGATATGTCAGTGTCAGTCAGCAATAATGGTATAAATGTTTCAGATTTCCATCACTCATGTACCATTACATCTCTGTGAGCCCTTGAGTCATGATGACACTAAGTGTTTATAGTGACAGCAGGGGCTTGGAAAGGGGGACAATGAGAGACACCTGCACAGCGCTGCAGATTTCTCTGTACACCGAGTGAGACAGGTAACAAACAACGAAAGTGCAGGAAGAACTGGAACTTGTACAATGCCTGCAATAGGATATAAAGTATATCCATCCATTCATCTATTACCGCTTACTCCTTTTTCAGGGTCACGGGGAACCTGGAGTGTATCCCAGGAGGCATCGGGCACAGGGCGGGGTACACACTGAACAGGGTGCCAGTCCATCACAGGGCACAATCACATACACACTCACACACACATTCATACACTACGGACACTTTAGACACGCCCATCAGACTACCATGCATGTGTTTGAAATGGAGGAGGAAACCGGAGTACCCAGAGGAAACCCCCGCAGCACGGGGAGAACATGCAAACTCCACACACACACGGCCCTGGTGGGAATCGAACCCCTGACGACGAAGGTGTGAGGCTAACCAATAAGGCACCGTGCGCCCAATATAAAGTATATAGCTTTATTCAATAAGACAGGATGTGTATAATAAGTTCTCTGAAGTCTAGGTTAGGGTTGTGGGGTTGTGTTTACCAGCTCAAATTTTGGCTGGAATTTCTTCAAGCTTTTTCCACCGTCAATCCTGTTCTAAAGCTAGCCAAATTCCGAATAGAAACCCCATGTACAGTACAGTGCAAAAGTTTTAGGCACCATATTTTTTTAGTACAAACTTTGTTTGTACATTATCAAATCAGTACAAAAAAAAACACCTTAGATTCCCAAACATTAGTTTTCTAACAGAAAATTTAATGTTACATATATATATATATATATATATATATATATATATACACACATATATATAGTATACTGCATGTCTGTTTATATTTAATGAAACAAACATAGTTGACTGGGAAAAAACCCTGGGATATTTGCAAAACAATTTTACAACTGATTGCAATTTGCACTAAATGGTCTATATACACTATTTACAGCATGTGGACACTTAACCATCACACCCGTATTTGAAAGTGCAAATCAGAGAATAGTCTCAGAGCTCCACAATAAGTCTCATACCTTTTGCAGTAAAAAAAAAAAAATAATAAAATAAATCCACAAATAACACAACAGTACAGGATGATGTTATGAAAACATTCAAACTGTGCACATATTATGATCATTATTTAAATGTGTACAGTATTTGGTTGGATATTTACTGGAGCCAGATAACAGAACACATTTTTAGTAAAATTGTCATTACATTCAAGTTTACACTAATTCAGTTGACACCATTGACACAAAGTTAGAAGCACTATTATATGGTGCTATATATCTTTATAGTTAGAATGTCTATAAAGACGTGTCCACAAAGACATGGTCTACTGTGGTTGGTGTGGAAGAACTCCTGAACCCTGATCTCAATCGCACTGACCAACCTTGGGTTGAATTGGAACACAGTTTGGATACAAATCCTCACAGCCAGTCTCCAAAATCTAGTGGAAAGTCTTCCCAGGTGAATGGAGCCTATTATAGGTACAATAGGTAGACCAACTCCATATTAATGCCCCATAGTTTTGTAATGGGATGTTTAACATGCACGTGGCTGTATGACAGTCAGGTGTCAACACCCTTTTGGACATATAATGCATTTGGATTGATGTGAAATAAAAAAAAACAGTCATTGCTAATTACTGAATCGAATCTGAAGGGGACCATAGCATGGAACACACTAGCATTTACATTTACATATACAGCATTTAGCATACACCCTTATCCAGAGTGATTTAACGAAGTGCTTTGTAGTGTTTACAAGCTAGTTCACTAGTTCAGGGACTAAGAATACCATCAGTCTAACAATCCTGTTGGGGAAATTAGTGCAGTATGATTAGAAAATACATTTTTATTTTTTTTTCCCGTAATCGATAAACAATGTGCTAATTCAGGTGCTTGGTGAAGAGGTAGGTCTTTAGTCTTCATTTGAAGGCAGCCAGAGACTAGCATGTCAACACCTGACACTGTCATTGTCGTTTTTCATTTAGAATTTTAAACTCATGCTTTTCTCCTGATTGTATGACAGCCGGCATGCAGCACTCACTCCTGGGACAGCCTGAGGAGCTGAAGTCGAGACATGGCAGCGTCCCACAATGTGACCTCCAGAGGGCCCACTAATAAACAGCGAGTGCATTCCAAAAGGCGGGGGTTGTAATTGTTGAAGGGACACTGGTCCAACAGTCGGTCCCCAGGTTGAAAGGTCCTGATTCAAGAAAGTGTAATTTCTTCTGCTTGGCTGAGCATGGGCATGTGGTAATTGCACCCCCTGGGTGGCTCCTCAGGACCATCAGTACCATCCAAATGAGTTGTGAGATGGCAGTGTGTGAGCTTCAGGCTATCACAATAAATTGTAGACAATCATGAACATGAATAAGGCTATGAACTTTGACCCAGCAACATTCTTTTTAAACTATTTTTGTTTAACTTGTGATATACTTGGGATATACTTTTTTTTGTTTAGTTTTTTTTAGGAAGCGTCCCAGAAAGGTTCACAGGGAATCTGGTTGAGACCAATTATATGCATCAAGACTGGGATATAACAAAATCATTTTGTGGGTGGGAGAACTTGATATGAAGCGAACAAAGACCACATTAATTACATGCATTGCATTTAAATCATTCATTAATTTATCATTAGTATCTGCCTGGTCAGGGTCATGGTGGTTTAAATTACGCAAATGTTGTTGTTTTTTTTTTATTATTATTCTTTTTTTTTTTCCGAAAAGAATTAGGGTAATAATTTGGTAAACTTGCTATATTTGTTAAACTTGAAACTAAGTTTATTAAACTAAACCGTTGTAGCTGAGTTTGAGAAAGTTGGCCCTAAGAGACAACTTACTCACAGAATTAATACTTCATTATCATGGAGGGAAAACAGTTGAAGAAACTATTTTAAAACACGAGTAAACAAGAACTATATACACAAGATGATTGATGTTTTGACCACCTGTACACTCATTACATTTAAAGTAAACAGACTACTAGTGAGGGCGCACAGTTGCATGTTCTCATCACACCTCCAGGGTCCGGGGTTCGATTCCCAACGTGGCCATGTGTGTGTGGAGTTTGCATGTTCTCTCCATGCTGTGGGGGTTTCCTCCGGGTACTCCGGTTTCCTCCCCCAGTCCAAAGACATGCATGGTAGACTGATTGGCATGTCCAAAGTGTCCCTAGTGTATGAACGTGTGTGTGAATGTGTATGTGATTGTGCCCTCTGATGGATTAGCACCCTGTCCAGGGTGTACCCCGCCTGGTGCCCCATGCTCCCTGGGATAGTCTCCAGGTTCCCCGTGACCCTGAAGAAGGATAAGCAGTGTAGAAGATGGATGGATGGATGGATGGATGGATGGATGGATGGATGGATGGATGGATGGATGGATGGATGGATGGATGGGAGACTACTGCTGTTATAGCCACATGTTATAGCCAACTTAACATGTGTTAGACCTGAACACTTTTTTTAATCTAGACACTAGCTAGCTACTCAGCCACTAACCTTTTCCATCAACAAGCAGAAGCAAAAATACAGAGAAACCGACTAAGTTCAATTAATTAACATACATTTCTTACCAAGGTTGTATTGGGTCTGTTTCTCCTCTTTTATTTTATTTTATTTTATTTATTTATTTATTTATTTATTTATTTACATTTTTCCATCCCAGATAGATGTGAAAACTTCATGATCACCCATCCTTCATGATCTTCTGTCTTTATTTATTTTAGTTACCTTATTAAGTTATGTACTAAATTGCAGTTTCTATTCTATTCAAAGGGGAACCGCAAGGCGGGCCGCTGCAACTGGCTGATATATAAACAGTTTCAGATATTTGGAGTACTAAACAGATACAGATACATGTTGTTACCTGTCTACAATGTAGGGAATTAAAAATTACTACTCAACACAAGCAAAGCCAATAGATAGATCTGAACATGGCTTACCATTACAGTTGTCCTAGTATTTTACGGGAAGATGAGTTTGATATATTATTTAAATTGACACATTTTTAATTAAGCATGTTTATTTTCCTCAACTAAGAACGAAGACATCTTGCGTTTTCTGGCCCAACATTGACGCTGTATGCTCGTTGGCAAGTTGTAGCTCAGTGAAGGAGAAAGCAATATTTACTTCCCCATGTACTCTCCCCATGAGCTTTGTCAACTCTTTTAATAGCATCTTGGAGAGAACCTGTGAGAAGATTAAAATGCTGTCGTTAAAGCTCCTGAAGTAATTGCTCTGGACAGGTCTATCACTGCAGGACAAAGGCCTCAGTGATGAGGGCAAGCAACAAAAGCGTGAGTGGTGCATGTGACACTCCGGTGGTATGAAGGAAGCGCACAGAGAAGAGGGAGGTGTAGGGGGAGGGGAGGGGGACACAAACTGGTAATGAATCTGCCAACACATTCCTCACTACAGAATCATGGAAAAAAATTTAATCTGAGAGATATGAGTGAAAACGAATATCCGTATTCATTAAAAATCTACCTTAAGACCCGATTCGTTCGGGTGGTTTGACGAGGCCTGTGCTGACAGAGATGTTTAAGTTGGTTTAAGCAAATGTGACAGGCTCAGGTAGAAGACTGTAGAGTATATGCAGTTTGATGGTGGCTGTAATGAGGAGAGTGCCGATATTAGTGCAAGTTGAATGCTTTGCAATGAGCTATTCATTAAGAATTTGCCCTTACTAAACAACAATTTCAAATGATTCATTTCTCTTTTAAATGAACAACTTTTAAGCACTTCTTTTAAATGAATCATCCCATACACTAAGCTCTTTGAGTTACACTTTGTTTAGGTCTTTCTAAAGCATTTGACTTCTGACACGTCACATTTCATCTGATGTACTTAGTTTTCTATTAGTCTTTATTTTTTCCCCTAACAGCTCAGTTCCAGTGTTGCACATGTGTTACCTTTTATAGTACCATAGAAATGTTTGACTTATCACACTGTAAAACACACTTGGCTGAAAACAACCCTAACTGGGTAATTTGAGCCCAATGGCGAGGTAAATATAGTACAGAACACATTCTCGTCTAAACTAACCCATCAACCCTAACCACACAAATTGTGTAATTTTGGAAATGTGACCTCTCTCCTGATGAACAAAATGACACTGTAGACTCGCTAGGAAAATGTAGCCAATTTTCTTGCACAACCTAATTAAGTCAAGCAACATTCCAGAGATAGTTGAAAGCATTAGAACTTAAACCCTGTCCTCTCTTTTTGACAGGTTAACCTTGTGAAGAACATTTTGTCCTCAACAGTACTGAGCTAGCTAAGTTCCTTTATCCACTGACTGTCTGCACCTGTTACCCAGCATTAACATTCACCGTATACATGAAGAAACACCTAACCCCTCCTCCTAATGCTAATTACTTCAGACTGCCTTATCCAAAACACTTGCTAAATGTAGTTAACGTTAACCCACTCTCTGTATTATATCAGTTGTAATGTTAGGTTATTGTTATCTTTCAAAGAGGTAAAGGGAGTGTCTAACATTACTGTGAGCTGTATGCTAAAGTAATGTCATAATAATAATAATTTATATAGCGCTTTTTACAATGGTATATTGTCTCAAAGCAGCTTTACAGAAATATCATTTTTACATTTACAAGCGACGTACAAATGAGACACACTCACACACCAATGGGAGCAGAGCTGCATGCAAGGTGCTAGCTTGCCATCGGGGGCAACTTAGGGTTCAGTGTCTTGCCCAAGGACACTTCGGCATGGGATCACCCGGGCCGGGATTCGAACCACCAACCCTACGATTAGTGGATTAGTGGACTACCCGCTCTACCGACTGAGACACAGCCGTCATCACTAGGTTAACATCATCCAGCTATCTAACCCTAACTCTGAGTCTCAGATAAAAGAGTTTTTCCTTTCCGATAAGATGTAGACCCAGAGAATTATATAATAACCTCAGTCCATATTTCACAGCCAACATAAACACATGACACTAGTAGTGTAACACCAACACTGAGGAAGCAGTACATGTTATTCACTTTTGAAGCCAACGCGATAGATACAATTAATTATCACTCGCTGAGTTACAGTTTTCCAATGAATATATTTTGGAGAGCTCCCTGCTTAAAAATGTGGGTAGAAAAAAATAACCTAATTTTTTAGAGTACAGACACATGTCCATTAAACATATGGTAGGATAAATGTAGCATCCATCCATCCATCCATCTTCAACCGCTTACTCCTTTTCAGGGTCACGGGGAACCTGGAGCCTATCCCAGGGAGCATTTGCGGTATTAATTGTATTATTATGTCTATGCACAATGGCTGATTATATTATAGGGTTATACAAATGTTCTTTCAGTAGATCAAGGTTCTTCATGGACCTCCGACTTGGTTGCAAACACTGTTCTAATATTCTACACAGAATCTTTACAGATTTCCCCAGAGGACAAAACTGAAGATCCCGTAAGCATGCTAGGAGCAAACGTTTCTGTTCTATATTTCCTGGCAGTGATTTGGACTTTTCATTGTACATTCTAAAAAAAGTTCTATATAGTATTGCAAAGCATTTTTCAGTGTGTTGCTCTGGGGGACCCTGAAGGACAAACTCACTAGGACCGTAATGGCTCATAATGCTGCATTCTGGTGTCACCCAGAAGAGGATAGATTCCCTTTTGTGTCTGGTTCTGGAGTTCTTCCTTTCCGCCGTTGCCTCTGGCTTGCTCCTTAGGGCCAAATTAAAATTTATATCTGGATTTCTGTAAACCTGCTTTGTAAAAGCACTATATAAATACATTTCATTGAATTTAATATGTAGAGCTGAATGACTCTGTAAAGGTTTCACTTCTAGTAAACTAGAACCATTAAGAACCCATGAGGAACTTTTTTCTACGGCTCTAAGTCAAATTACACAAGAGACAGTTTACAGGACAAACGTAACATTTACAATATTTAAAATTTCACACACACACACACACACACACACACACACACAAGTCACTACAACATGTTCTGCAGCTGTTCACAAATATTAATATGTAGTTATCACTACAACTGTACAATAGTGTTTAGGTTTACTGTACACTTTGTAGAGTTGGGGTACTCAGTCCCGGACTCGGACTCAAGTCCAATTATGAAAAAACTCAGACTTGTCACACAGTCGGCTAAATTTGTACCCGAACTTGACATGGACTCGGACATTTTGGACGCTGAAATGTTTCTGAGTACTGTCGAGTCTGCATCATGTGACTCGAAAGGTAAAAAACAAATAACAACATAAAATTACGATAACAAGCAGGGGTGCAGCTTGTGAACAGGCAAGGCAGGCAACTGCTTGGGGCCCCAGGCCGTTAGGGGGCCCCCGAGAGCTGACATATTTTACTTCACAGCAGTGTCTCAAAATGTGGCAATCACAGTGCCGATGGATGACTTGCAATGACATGACAGTTGGAAACCTTCTGAAAGTGGCCCCATGTCATTCCCTTTGACTTTTCGGCGGTAATATTTTCAGAAAATAACATCGATGAAGGAAAATGAAGAGGACTTTTCCGTCAGGAAGTGAAAAAAGACAATGAGAAAAAAGAAGCAACACAGTGGTAAGTGGATCAGATAATAACGATAGTTTGTTTAAGTGTAACAGTAAATAACCGAATGCTGTTATTTAGACATGGAGGACATAGTGGCAGCATTTGCACTAGCAAGCAGCGTAAGCAGCGTGTGTAGAATCAATGCTTAAAGAGTTTTGCTGAGCACTTCCTTATAATGTGGGTTTAGCTCCCTAAGAAAACTAAAAAATCAGTTTTTAGATATATTGTCTGTACTATCTTTATATTGTTTTTATTTTGTGTTTTATTTCAAGTGTTTATCGTTCTATATATTTATATATTTATATATTTTTATTTACAATTTTAATGGTCTTTTGACCTGGAGTTATTTAGTTATTTATTGTTTTTATTGTTCTTTGTATTTACAGTTTGAAAATTGTACTAATGTGAACATTTGAAATGAATACAAACATTTAGTTTGTGTATGTTTTTGGTTGGTGTCAGATTAGTTATGACATAATAGCGATA
This sequence comes from Noturus placidus, assembly GCA_022414735.1. Classification (NCBI taxonomy): domain Eukaryota; kingdom Metazoa; phylum Chordata; class Actinopteri; order Siluriformes; family Ictaluridae; genus Noturus; species Noturus placidus. The sequence goes on along the minus strand of JAFFST010046289.1, from coordinate 57,421 downwards.
AACGCTGGTTAGAGGGCCCCCCTCGACTCGGACTCAGACATTAAGAACTCGGATTTGAGTCCAACTCAATTGGTTAATTGAGTTAATTGGTTAATTGGTGCACTTATATAGCGCTTTTATCCAAAGCACTTTACACTGTGTCTCATTCACCCATTCACACTCACATGGTAGCAGAGCTGCCATGCAAGGCCCTAACTTGCCATCGGGAGCAACTTGGGGTTCAGTGTCTTGCCCAAGGACACTTCGGTATGTGGAGTCACATGGGCCAGGAATCGAACCGCCAACCCTACGATTAGTGAACAACCCGCTCTACCACCTGCGCCACAACCGCCCCCGTTAAGGACTTAACTAAGGAGTTTCTAATCGAACATTGACAAAGGTGGACTTGGACCCAACACTAACAGTTTGTTTACAGTGTTGTTTATTGCATATAGTTTATTGTATAATCTACTGTCTGTATATTGTGATTCAGGAGGAATTATTTTTCATGGGGCTGTGATGAGATGAATGACAATAAAGTACTTGACTTGAGTTGATGGTTAATCATGCTGTTATAGAAAAATCCACACTTTCAGATTTCAGAATTGACACCTGACCATCACACCTATATGTGGATCTTCCCCAAACTGTTGTCACAAAATTGGAAGTGCACAATTGTCTAGTCTTTGTGTGCTGTTGCATTAAACTTCCCTTCACTGGAAGTAATGGAACAAAGATGTCCCAGCATGACAATGTCCCTGCGCACAAAGTGAGCTCCTTAAAGACACGGTTTGCCAAGGGTGGTGTGGATGAATTGGAATGCCAAGTCCCTTCGGAGGACATCAGTGCCTTGCCTCACTAATGCAATTGTGGGTCAATGAGCACATCTAAAATATTTACTGAAAAACCTTCCCAGAAGAGTGTAAGCTGTTACCCCAGAAAAAAAGGGCACCAAATTCATATTACTGCCCCATGGTTTTGGAATGCGATGTTCAATGTGCACATGTGGGTGTGACAGTCAGGTGTCCACTCACTTTTGGACAAAAAAAAAACAACAGTTCTGAGTCATTGCTAATTACTGAATACAGTCTCAGGGTTATAAGTGACCATAGCATCTAACACACTAGCATTTACCTTTACATTTACAGTTACAGCATTTAGCATACACCCTTATGCTACAGAAGTGCTTTCAAGTGTTTATCAAAAACACGTCCTCATGCTAGTTCCTCATGCTAGTTCACTGGGTCAGGGACTAAGAGTACCATCAAACTAAAAAGCCTGTTCGAAAGGTTAGTGCAGTATAAAAAGAAAACACACACTGGATAAACAAAGTGCAAATTTAGGTGCTTGGTGAAGAGGTAGGCCTTTAGTTTTCATTTCAACACAGCCAGTGACATGCATGTGACGGTCAGATGTACACATACTTTTGGCCATTTATAATGTCAGTTATCAACCACAAATAAAATGTTATTTGAGCACGTGGGCATGCAGCCTTAGTGGTTAGCGCATCCCGCTTCCACTCTTTGTGCATGGAGTTTGCATGTTCTTTCAGTGCTTCGGAGGTTTCCTCATAGTACTCTGTTTACATCCATTCATGCCTTGTCCATCTCCGCTATGTTTCCCTGAGTCCCCTGGGAGAGGCTCCAGGCTCCCCGCAACCCTGTACATGATAAACGGTACAAAAAAGAGTGGGATGGATGTTAGTTGAGCAATGTTTGAGCACAGAGCAATGTTTCAGCCATTCTATCAATAACCACCAGTGGTGGTGAGAATCGTTTGGATACTTTCTTGTATGAGCAATATTGCACACAACAACTACAATAACTGACAAATCCTTCCTTTATTCTTCTCTTCTTGCACACATGTTGGACCACATGTTCTCCATAATGATCTATCCACTTAGCTGCTTGTAAATACTCAGAGCTACAGGTACTTTGTTCACCCATGATTGTAATAAACGACTCTAATCTCTTAGGCCCCAGTGAGTGGTAGTGCGCTGGTAGTGCTAACATTGCTAGCCTTATTAGCCATCAAACCTATTTTGTTGCTCAGTAAGCAGCACTCAACCGGCGATTCATGTATTACATCACTGGTGTTCTCATCAAAATGAGTGCTGTCAAAGTGCTAAATGAAGACGCAATGATTACATAACAGGGAAATTACAATATTTCATTACATGTGGCACACTGATAATACACCATTTTCCTGCTGGCAAACATTTAACCCTCTGTAGGGAATCTGAGCCACACAACTCTATGCCAACCTTGGGCAGCTCTCTTTTAACTCAGTTTATGCATGGTGCCAAGTGTGCTAAGCAGAATTCCACTTTACTGGATGTGTGCAAATCATCACTGGGAAGGTTTTCCCTGTGTGCTATGGCCCTGTGTGGCATACTGCCAAAGAGGCTCTGCTGAAGAGAGCACAAGTTTACATGGATCTTTTAGGTCATCACAACCGGGTTCCATGTCCCACCATCCACAACAGTTCCACGTGCATCGTACATGATTTAGGCTAGGAGTCTCATGGGCTGGCCCTAAAACAGAACTCCCACCACCATAGGGAACATGCCTGTGAAAAGCAGGGGCTAGTGACAGGATGCTTTACAGTGCAAAATGTTGCTTATTGCTCAATGCACAGTGACTACATCCTGATGACATTGTCACAGGGATTTAAAATAAATAAATAAATAAATAACTGAATTTCCAACACTGTCCCTTCAGCCTTCTCTGGGCTCAGGCCCTCACTGAGCACACTCCATCCCTGATTCAAGAAGTTTGTTCTCTCATGGAAAGGGGTGCAATTATAAAGCTAGACCCCACAGGGTCTAATCAACAAACATTCTTGTTCTATAAAATTCAGAGGAGTTCCTAGGGTTCCTATAAATACCCTTCACTTCCATATGCTAAGGGTATCAGATGTAATTCATATGACGCAACCACCGAACTGACTTTTTAAGGTTTTGCCTTCTAAGGACAGTCATTCAATTTATTTTTATGGCACACTTTTATAGCGCTTTTATCCAAAGCGTTTACTCTGTGTCTCATTCACCCATTCTCACACACACTCACACCAATGGGAGCAGAGCTGCCATGCAAGGTGCTAGCGTGCCATCAGGGCAACTTAGGGTTCAGTGTCTTGTCCAAGGACACTTAGGCATGTGGAGTCATCCGGGCCGGGATTCGAACCGCCAACCCTACGATTAGTGGACAACCCACTTTACCGACTGAGCCACAGCCGCCCTATTATATACTTTATATTAAAGTTCTTATAGTTCATCTGTGTTTTTGAGCTGTATACGAAAAGCTTTGTCTTCCATGATAGCCAGCACCATCAGGATACTGCTGTACTGCTTTACAACTGGCTCCTTTGTGCCACCACCAACACCAGGTCATTCTCACACCCTACTCACACACATTAAAGTGCTTGGTCTCATGGTGAATGCAGAAAATAACTTCTTAACGGTCCACACAATTAATCGGTGATTCACTGATAATACTAGCCTCCCTTTCACCACAATGTGCGGCAGCCATTATTAGGCTTGCCAAATCAGATTTAGCCAGGGCACAATGTGCGATAAGTTTCCTTTTGAGGATACTAGGTGTGTTGACCATCAGCTGCAGTTGTAGTCCCACTGGGCTTGCTAGAGCTACAAGCTTTTTAGAAGTGGGTTATCAGCCTGTTGAGCCATGTCCTTGTTTCAGTAGGAGACACAGTGTCTAGATTGCAGGAGATGCTAAGCTTTTCTAACAAATGGGGTCCAGTTGAAAGGGGTGCCCCATCAGAGAGATATAATCAGCAAGGACACTTTGTTTACTGATGCAAGAACACAAGTTTTATGTTGTTGTTTTTATACCAGTTTTTAGAGTATTAGACAATGTGACATTATATATATATACAGTGCCTTGCGAAAGTATTCGGCCCCCTTGAACTGTTCGACCTTTTGCCACGTTTCAGGCCTCAAACATAAAGATATAAAACTGTAATATTTTGTGAAGAATCAACAACAGGTGGGACACAATCATGAAGTGGAACCAAATTTATTGGATATTTCTAAATTTTTTTTTTTTTATAAATTTTTTTATTGATTCTTATACACTTTTCAGAGTACAACAAAATATATCAATACAGAATCAATATATTTTTTTTTTACCCAATAACAGCCCCTCCCACCCCGCCCAGGAATGTTTACATAAGATTCATTTATTATTCATATATTATTATTTTCATAAATTCATACAGAATATTAAAAAAAAAAAGGGGGGGGGGGTTTAAATGGATAGTAATGACAGTCCACCTCTCCTTAATCTACCTCTAGGGTGGGTGCATCCTTGAAGTAGGTAACAAACTGTTGCCATTTTCCCAAAAATGAGTCTCCGCTACCTCTGATGTTATACTTGATTTTTT
>JAFFST010046289.1:37405-52334 GCA_022414735.1 Noturus placidus | reverse complement strand
GCGACTTACAGCTGTAATCGTAAGTCGCAAAAGGTGGCGCTACAAAGTATTAACTTAAGGGGGCTGAATAATTTTGCTCGCCCAATTTTTCAGTTTTTTATTTGTTGAAAAAGTTTGAAATATCCAATAAATTTCGTTCCACTTCATGATTGTGTCCCACCTGTTGTTGATTCTTCACAAAAAATGACAGTTTTATATCTTTATGTTTGAGGCCTGAAACGTGACAAAAGGTCGAACAGTTCAAGGGGGCCGAATTCTTTCGCAAGGCACTGTATACATACATACAGTGGGGGAAATAAATATTGGTCACATCAATATTTTTTTCAGTAAATATATTTCCATAGAGGCTGTTCACAACATTAAAGTCAATAAAAAGTTACGTGTAATAAAGAGGAATGACACGGTGGAAAAAGTATTGAACATGCAAACTGAAATGTATTTAATACTTTTAAATCAATTTGCGTTTGTAATGACAGCTTCAAGATGCTTCCTGTATGAAGAAATTAATCGCCTGCAATATTCAGGTGTGATTTTGGTCCGTTCTTCTAAACATATTGTCTTTAAATCTTGTCCAATTAGATACGAGTCAGCTGATTGACAGCCATTCTAACAACTTGATTTTTATTTCTCTGAAACCAATTGAGAGTTTCCTTTGCTGTATGTTTTGGATCGTTGTCCTGCTGGAAGCTCCACCCACGTCTCATCTTCATCATCCTGCTGGATGGCAGCAGATTCTTCTCAAGAATCTTCCGGTAAAGGCCTCCATTCGTCGTTCGTTCAATTATATGAAGTCTGTCAGTACCATGTGATGATAAACACCCCCAAACCATGATGCTTCACCTCCAAACTTCACTGTCGGTGTAGTGTTTTTAGGGTGATTTTCTTTAGTAATGCAGTCTTAGCAGTGAGCGTGACCAGTGGAGTGCATCGCCTACTGTTTTCTCTGTGACGATGGTACCTGTTTCTGGAGCTCTTTCTGAGTGGTCCTTGGCTCATGGGCTACTCTTCTGACTATTCTTCTGACTCCCTGGTCAGAAACCTTGAAAGGAGCTTCTGTGCGTGGCCACTTGACGATGGAGTGCTGTTGCTTCCACTTGCGGATAATGGTTTTAAAATACATCTATATCCGATTCCATCAATATGTTTTGAAACAATAAGGTTGTGAAGGTCTTTTGAGAGTTCTTTGATTTTATCCATCATGAGATGTTTCTTGTGTGACACCTTGCTAACGAAAAGTCTTTTTATAGTCCATAATTTTACTAACCCAGCTGATATTAATGTGCACAGATATGGGGTATAATTACTTATGGATTTCAGCTTGTTCTTTGCCTTACCTTGCCTTGGAGAACTGTTTTTCTTAGAGTGTTTGATAGTTTTTTTTCCTGTGTCTTTCCACTTTATTACACATAACTTCATTTATCGACTTTAATGTTGCCAATTCTTTATATTTTCAGATTTCTTGAGTTAATACTGAAGTCTGGTAAAAATGTAACGTGATTAACCTCAAAGTAAATATATGCACTATATATTACTTATTTCCCCCACTGTACATCCATCCATCTTCAACCGCTTACTCCTTTTCAGGGTCAGGGGGAACCTGGAGTCTATCCCAGGGAGCATCGGGCACAAGGCGGGGTACACCCTGGACAGGGTGCCAGTCCATCACAGGGCACAATCACATACACACACACACACACACACTCATACACTCATACACTACGGACACTTTAGACACACCAATCAGCCTAACATGCATGTCTTTGGACTGGGGGAGGAAACCGGAGTACCCGGAGGAAACCCCCAACACACGGGGAGAACATGCAAACTCCGCACACACATGGCCCTGGTGGGACTCGAACCCCGGACCCTGGAGGTGTGAGGCGGATGTGCTAACCACTAAGCCACCGTGCGCCCCTATATATATATATATATATACACACACACACACATTCTCCCAGCAGTGGTCTCCCAGATCTAGGAGTGAATCTATTACAGATACTGTGTCATACAGTAAGTCGTGGCTAGTCCTTGGAAGCTATCAAGATGATTCTCACTGCATCTACCACCACATTTCCCACTCTTTCTGGCTCTAGAAAGAAATCTTTAGTAAAAGACTAATTTTCAAATGAAAGTCCACAAAGCGTGACACTTTGTGAATGTTTTTTTTTTTTTTTAAGCATATTTTTTCTTCATGTTGCCTCATTTTTAAAAAATATCAACATGTTTTTTTACTTTGTTTTCATGAACAATAATGAACAAGAATGGTGAACTCTGCAGGGGGAACAATCTTCAAGTAAAAATTCCTGTAAGTGAATATGTAGTTTGTAAATAAAAAATGTAAAAAGCACTAAATTGAGTTGTAATTGATATCTTTAAGACAGTGCTCATGGTGCTCACTCAACATGAATTAAAAAAAAATGGATATCGTGTATTTGTAGAATTACATGCACTGTTTTTATGTATAGATGTGGCAATTTGGTTTATCTCTAAATCCTTTTACGGTTACTGACTTAATCAGATTCTTACTGGATACATAAACTAATCTCATTTGCTCTTATTTTTTTAATACAATGTATTAGAAATTGCAGTCTAAGGCTTCATGTTGCAATACTAAAGCAATACTGCACCCTGGCGGTAGGTTGTTGTAACAAAAAAAAAAGGCTCTTTAGGTCTAGTCCACATATTACAATAAGACACAGTCAACATTGTAGTGGACTTTTATTTACTATATGGTTGTGGTTGTCCTCTACAGCTGTCTCTATATTTTTGACTGCCTTCCTACTCACATTTAACCACAACATCAGTGTCTAGATTTCTTCACACTGAGAGTTAAGTCTTTTCCAATGAAAGTTCCCTTCAAAGTGAGTATCAGTAAATACAACCCCAGTAGATGCATAATTGCCCTTGCTGCTCAGCAAAAGTATATGATTTTAATGTGTAAAATTGCCCCTCTATGTGAAACTATTTGTGCTGCCATCTTGACCAGGACTCGCTGGAATAAGAGATCTTGTATCTCAGTGGGACCTTCCCGGATAAATAAAATAAAACATTTTAAATGGCAGTTTTTGCTACTCCAGGATGCACGTATCACGTTCCTTCTGTACAGATGGGGGTTTGTTTGCTGCATTAGCTGAAACTGTTCCTGAGGCAGTCTGTGTGAGCAGAATGAAGATGCCACAAAGCATGCTGAAGAAGGAGGCAGGGGGCGCCAACATGAAGGATGGACCATAGTACAGATTGAGGTGCAGGTCCGAGCACATGGAGGATCTCCGCTGGAGGATGTAATGCTCCAGAGAGCCTGAGACCTGCACCCATACTGCAAATGTCACCACCACGACCAAAAGCAAGAATCCTAAAGACATGGACAGAAATTTTAGATATTATGAAGTAAGCTAACCTAGAAGGGGAAGCAAACAACAGGAGCTACAGTATGTACAGTCACCTCTGAAAGTATTGGAACAGGAAGGCCAGTTCTATTGTTTCCAAGACATTTGGGTTTGAGATCGAAAGATAAACATGCGACGGCAATTCAGAATTTCAGCTTTCATATATAAGGGGGGGGGGTTCCCTTCAGTCTCCTCTTCAGAAGGTGAGGAGGGTTAAAGTCTGGTGATTGACATGGCCAGTCCAAATCCTCCTACTTTTTTAGTGATAGCAGTGCTTTTTTTGTGCAGTTGTCATGCTGCATGTTGATGTGTGCATTTCTCTGTAAATTGGAAGACAGAGAATTGTTTCTTCTGCTGCTATCATCAGAAGATCTGTGAGGCCATTTCAGAAGCAGCCATGCAAGCCCACGCTATGACACTACCTCCACCATGCTTGATGATTTCGATCATCACCTGGTAGAGGTTAATCCTACTGCTTATGAGGAGTTTGCATAGAGTTTTGGCCTCTATATTTCTGCTCTTGAAGTCTTCCTTGAAAGATGGATTGTGATACCTTCACCCCTGCCCTGTGAAGGTTGTTTGTGATGTCACTATTTACTCTATAAACAATCAATTCAACAGGCACACCTGGGCGGAAAGAAACACCAATCAGTCGGATGTTCCAATATTTTTGATCGATCAAAAAATGGGTGGATTCAAACTAAATGTGCCATGTTCTAAGTTGTGTAACACATCTGGATGTAAATATGAGGAAATGAAAGCTTAAATTCTGATCTATCGTCTCATTTACACATTTAGCAGACACTTTTATCCAAAGCGACTTACAAATGGTAGCAGAGCTGCATGCAAGGTGCTAGCTTGCCATCGGGGGCAACTTAGGGTTCAGTGTCTTGCCCAAGGACACTTCGGTATGTGGGATCACCCGGGCCGGGATTCGAACCACCAACTCCACGATTAGCGGTTAGTGGACAACCCGCTCTACCGACTGAGACACAGCCGCCCGTTTATCTTTTGAGCTCAAACCCAATGCCTTCAATGTATAGTGAAAACAACAGTATTGACCTTGGTGTTCCAAGACTTTCAGCGGTGGACTGTACCGATAAGTGCCCACAATATCAATGCCAAATATTATGGTATATCACACAACTGATTATCAGCACATGCCAAACGCAAGCAAATTTGAAAGCAATCCTGGATACAAGAGAGAGAGTATCTGCAATCCTGCATAGTAAAGAAAGGAAGGAAATAGAGATGATGGAGGAAATATTGCAAAAACAGCAGGTATGCTAAAGGAAGAAGAAAACAAAACAGAATGCATTATTATCCAGGAGTGTATTTACCACCAGTTATGAAAAGAGCACCTCCAGCTTCATAAAGGCGATGGTTGGCTCGTGGGACAGCGCAGACGGTGACAAACACACCGATCATAACCATGGTGAATCCCAGGATAGACATAATACACCAAAACGTCCTATGCACTGGAAAACATATTGGATAAAAAAGAAATATTTGCTGGATGTCCATCAGCTCTGCAGTCAAAGTACATCAGAGGGTCAAGGTGTATAAATTGTTTTCCAGAATTTTTTTTTTTATAATACATTACTTTATTATTTTTATATGACAACAATAGGCTTAAAAGGAAAATTCTGCTTTCACAGTGTATGTATTGCGCATACAGCTTTAGATATACATTTATTTATTTATTTATTTAATTAATTCTCACATGTAGTTGTATCTGCATTTAAAGTGTTTCTTCTTTTCTCAGGTAGAGGATCATGGGAAAGGTAGACAGGCATGCAAATCTTCTCTGTTGGTTGGTTGGCTGTTAGAAAAAGCATACAGCATGAGCATGAATAATTCGCAGATCGATAACACTATTCATGCAGATTATAACATACATTCATGGCCAAAAGTTTGCGATCACTATACTATATACTATATATTATATAGGGGCGCAAGGTGGCTTAGTGGTTAGCACGTCCGCCTCACACCTCCTGGGTACGGGGTTCGAGTCCCGCCAGGGCCATGTGTGTGTGCATGTTCTCCCCGTGTGTCGGGGGTTTCCTCCGGGTACTCCGGTTTCCTCCCCCAGTCCAAGCACATGCATGTTAGGCTGATTGGCGTGTCTAAAGTGTCCGTAGTGTGTGAGTGTGTATGTGATTGTGCCCTGCGATGGACTGGCACTCTGTCCAGGGTGTACCCCGCCTTGTGCCCGATGCCCCCTGGGATAGACTCCAGGTTCCACATGACCCTGAAAAGGAGTAAGCGGTTGAAGATGGATGGATGGATATATATTATATATGTAACGTGAACACAAACTTTTGACCATGACTGTACAATAAGGCAAAAGTTAAGATCATTGCATTGGTACTTCAGGTTCCTGGTATGGTCACCTACTGATCCAGAAATCCAGTATGCTCTGCTCCTCTCTGTCTGTTCTATAGGAGCATCTCCAAAAAATCCCTTCATGGTAGGACAAGACTGTGTTTTTACCATCATTCGGGTCTTCCTTTAGGCCATCCTTGACATTTTAAACAGAAAAACGGTCATTTGTGACAAAAATCTGCTCATTTCTTTTGTTAAAACTAAGCACACAATTGAAGTGGATTGAGAGTTAAATCTCACACAATAAATAAATTATAGATAAATAAATAAGAAATATATGACCTGTGCGCATACTCTAAAACCAGAAAGTTATTGTATTCCATTTTTATACTGTATTCATAGTGTTGTATTTTTCAAGTGCGTATTTTTCAATGATACATTCAGTTTCCAGTTTATTATTAGGTACTACCATACATTATACTCTTATTCACTGTAGCCTATCTTTTGCTATGCAATCATCTATCACAGGGGTTTCCAAACTTTTCCAGGGTGAGGAAAAGGGTGCCCAAATGGCATTAATGTTTGACCGACGCCCCCCTTTTGCAAGATGTCTTTAAAACCCATTATAAATACTGACTTCTGAATATATCCCCCTTTTTATTAATAATTACATATTTACATTACATTACATTAGGAATTGATTGTGTGTGTGTGTGTGTGTGTGTGTGTGTGTGTGTGTGTGGTTTTTGTGAGATTTTTTTTTTCCACACAAATTTTTGAGGCCCCCCCTGGTGGCCCCGACTTTGAAAACCACTGATCTATCACATCCCCAAGTTTACTTAAATCATTAAAACATAAAGTACAAAGAAAGAGATAAGCTATATAAACATACACCAACAAGGTGCATTAAGAAGGTAGTTCTGTCTAATAAATTGACCTGTAAAGCCCAAAACACTTCAATTTAATTAGAAAAGAAGCCTTCAAAAACTGTGGCATCTTTATGGCAATGTTACATCAGGCGACATATTGTGCTGGTGTGTGCTCTCTTCGTCTCTCTACTCTCTCTCTCTCTCTCTCTCTGTCTCTCTCTCTCTCTCTCTCTCTCTCTCTCTCTCTCTCTCTCTCTCTCTCTCTCTCTCTCTCTCTCTCTCTCTCTCTCTGTGTGTGTCTCTCTCTCTCTCTCTCTCTGTGTCTCTCTCTCTCCCCCCTTGTTTTGCTCTCACATATCACTCTTCCTTAATTGGACGTGCTGATGTTGTGGACGGGGATTGGAGAGGAGAAGACTGTGTGTCTTTTTTCAAGAGGAAGGCGGATGTGTAGTGTGTCTGATCGCTTGGGAACGATTGAATAGCGAATATTTTCGTGGTGCTTGAGTGAACTTGCATGTTTGTTATACTGTGTACGAGTGAAAGAAGCAAGGGATTGAAGTGTTTCCAATCGTGGTGTTTAGGTAGGCTATTGTGTTGTCCAGGCATTCCCCGGTCCTGCCTTATGTATTGCGGCAGAGTGTACGCCTCATTTGTATATATTGCAACCTATTGTAAATATTTCTTTTCTTGGTATCACGAAAGCTGTCGGGGTTGGGTGCCGTTTATTTTGAGTCGGTCTTTTGTTGTCTGTTTTTGATTGAGCCAGGGAGATCGGTGAGACTCTGCATTTTGTTTTGAATGACCTTTTCTGTCGTTAGGTTATTTAAATTGATACGGCGAAGCTAGCACCAGTTTTGTTTATTATTTTGGCCTCCCCCAGTCCTGAAGAGATTTTGCTTTCTGAGTGATTCTGTTTGTTTGGGATTATTTCTTTCTTGCAATCGTTAAATTGGCAAGGTAATCAAAGAGTTGAATGGAACGTGTGTCGACCTCATTATTTTGATTGTGATTCATGTTTATACATTTTATGTTACACCTTGACCCTAGACAGGGGTCGTAACAGGCAACATAAAAAAACAGAAGGTGGTGAAAACGACGATAAGAATGACAACTCTGAACATTTTTGCAGTGCTTTTGGTTACAACACAGCGCTTACACATGGGGTACCTGCTGAATTTCAACCACTCTTTCGTCGCCATTTATATTGAGGCTTTAAAAAATTACATGTGTGAGATTGTGCACACAAAATGGATCCAGGGCTGTCTTGGAGGATCTTTTGGGGAGCCCTGCCTCAGAGATGACGCTGACGTGAACTTCACCACCTATTATGAACAGGTAAACTGGGGGACCTCTTTCTCAAAGGTCCCGCCTAAGACCCACTATGTGGTCTCCTCTGCTAAGCTCCAGCCAGAGGTCAATGTGGCGACATCATCTGCTCTACGAGGTGGTATCACCTGCCGAGTTCCAACAGGAGGTCATTGTGGAGACCTATGCTCCCAAGCTACAGCCTGAGATCCACGAGGTGGTCTCATCTGCAGTGCTCCAACTAGAGGTCAACGAGGTGACCTCCCAAGCCAGTTTTATGTCCAAGATCAAAGAGGCGACCTTTCTATCCAAGTTCCTGTCAGAGGTCAAAGAGACAACCTTTCAAGCCAAGTTCCTGTACGAGGTCGAAGACACGGCCTCCCAAGGCAAGTTCCTTTCCGAGGTTGAAGTGATGGCCTCCCAAGACAGGTTCCTGTCTGAGGGCGACCTCCCACGCCAAGTTCCAGCTAAAGGTGACAAGGTGACCACCCACGCCAGCTAAGGGTCAATGAGGTGACCTTCCATGCTACGTCCCAGTCTGAGATTGACAATGTGACCTTCAACTCCATGTTCCAGTCTGAGACCAACATCACGAACAACCAAGTTATGTTCACGCCAAAGTTTGTTCATATGACCAACCTTATGCATGAAACCGACATCATGACCTACCAAGATCTGATCACAACCGAGTCTGCTGACACGGACAACCAAGTTCTACTAATGCCTGAAGCAGAAGTCATGACTAATCAAGTTGTCCTCATGCCCGAGTCTGACGACACAGCCAACCCAGTTCAGCCTGCAAAGTAAATGGAGAACTACGCATCACTATACATCTGAGGATGCCATTCAGCCAGCCTGTTCTACTGAGAATGTTTCTCTCCCTCCGTTGCAGCCAAGAGCTCCACTTTGCTTCCTTATTCTGCTATTAATGCCACTACACCAGGGTTCTATATGGACGTCGCTCCATTTTTCCATGCAACTGAAGACGCCACTCTGCCTTCCTGCGCCGCTGAGGACGTTGGGAGGAGGTTCTGTCACGATTTCCCCTCGAGCCAGCGCTGCAGTATTGCAGCATGCTTGGAAAACTGAAGCGCAAGCTTGTGCATTAGCTCTTAGCGAACGCACGCTCTTCGTTCTTCAATGACATTGACTTTGTTTACATTGGACACATGCTTTTGTTATGGTTATGTTCTGTCTCCGCCCCTGTTTTGTCATTGTTTTCAGCTGTCCCGTGTTTAACCCATGATTACGTTCGTTATATTAACCCCTTTGTGTCTCTGTGCACATTGCGTAGTATTGAGTTTCTCATTACCAACCGGTTGTTCATTGTTTTTCACTTTGATTCATGTTTCTCGACCTTGTTTCTCATTTTCGATTCTAGCCTCGCCCAGTTTATGCCAGTTTGTATATCGCCTGACCTTTTTCCTGTTATTACACCACGCTTTGGATTACTGTTTTGGATTTGTCTGCCTGCCTCTCTCTCTAATAAACATCTTTTACTGCACTTGCATCCGTCCTGACCTCCATTAAGTAAGTTACATTACAGAGGTTCTGCTCTGATATCAAGGAAAGTAGTTAATCTCTAGTCTACTAACAGAAACACACACACACACACACACACACACACACACACACACACACACGAACACAGCTGTTCCAGGATCTCAACTAAAAACCAGTTAATCATTATTTTCTAATTCACAAGCTTATCGATTAATATCGTTTAGCTTCTTTTATTGGTATAGTGCTTTGCTCCATGGAATAATATGCAGACACTTTGTTCTCACCTTTCTAATGACTCTTCTTAGTTTTTCGGGGTTTTTGTCCTGTGGATCACAAGACTCCACGGATAAGAGCCAGTAGTCTGTCCCGAGAGAGAGCAGAAAAAACAAGGAACCAAGAGCCCCACAGAAGCCAGCCATAAACTGAAGCACTGCTAACCGCATAATGAAAGAACTCAGACAGTCACCTACTATAGCTGGACTCCGGTCTGCCTTCCAACATCTGTTTATCTGTCCATCTCTCATGTCTGAGGAGTCTAATGACAGCTTGTGATACAGTTTCAGTTGTAACCCTCCTTGTTATTTTTAGGACATTCATTACATACCAGTTAGAAAACCCACCCTAATTCAGGAAGTAATGAAAGGAAGCAACAGACACACATGACATGGGGTGTTGCATTCCTCGTGGTGGTGGGGGGGGGGTATTTAAGGATACAGGGTGCTGGAGATGAGGTAATGGCAATCATTTTAGAATCTCACACCAAGTGTTGTAACCTTAGGTCATTATTAATAGTCATTTTCTTCTATAGGACCCGAGTTAGCATGTACAGTTACATAAGAATTTGTCGTGTTATCTACTGAATAGGAATTCAGTAATTCAGTGAATATAAAAACTCTACACAACCCTGTTAAAATTGCAGGGTTTATATATATATATATATATATATATTTTTTATATTTATTCATTTAGCAGATGCTTTTATCCAAAGCGACTTACAAATGAGACACACTCACACACCAATGGTAGCAGAGCTGCATGCAAGGTGCTAGCTTGCCATCGGGGGCAACTTAGGGTTCAGTGTCTTGCCCAAGGACACTTCGGCATGGGATCACCCGGGCCGGGATTCAAACCACCAACCCTACGATTAGTGGATTAGTGGACTACCCGCTCTACCGAATGAGCCACAGCTGCCCATTTTAGGAAAAAGAAAAAAAAACTTCCAATAACCTGGTTTCATAAGTGTGCACACCCTTTTACAATGGAGCGTGTAACTGTGCTCAGAATGATCGAATCACACTCAAACTCATATTCAAATGTGTTCATAATCATACTGCTGTCATCAGTGAAGTTATTCAGATTTACCCCAGCTGTTTCTGTAGGATTTTCTTGTTTTTATCCTACGGCTAAAGCCATGGTCTGCAAAGAGCTTACATCGCATGTTCTGGATCAGGAGATGAGTACAAAATAATGTCTAACGCATTAGACAGACCAATGTGTAACACCATGAAGTCAATCATCAAGTGGAGAAAACTGGGCACCACAGTGACAGTACAAAGAACAGGACATCTTCCCAAAATTAATAAAAGGACAAGAAGGGAACATATCACAGAGGCTGCCAAGAGCTCTAACACAACATTAAAGGATCTGCAGGAATATCTGGCAAGTACTGGTCACTCCCTTCATGACAACAATCTCTTGTATTCTTCACAAGTCTGGGTTATCTGTTAGGGTGGCTAGATGGAACCTCACTGAAGAAAGAAGAAGAAGAAAAAGCATCCAAGCCGGCCTACATGTTGTCAAACCATGTGTCAAAATGTCTTATGGTCTGATGAGACCAAGGTATTACATTTTGGTGGTAAAGATATGCTTCCAGCACAAAAGCAACCTAAAGCACAAATCCAAGTCCGCCATGGAGAATTCCCCCTCAATGAGGGCACCCATACTCATTTATAATTATTATTATTATTATTATTATTATTATTATTATTATTATTATTATTATTATTATTATTATTATGGGGGCGCATGGTGGCTTAGTGGTTAGCACGTCCACCTCACACCTCCAGGGTCCAAGGTTCAATTCCCACCGTGGGGCCATGTGTGTGCGGAGTTTGCATGTTCTCCCCGTGTGTCGGGGGTTTCCTCCGGGTACTCCGGTTTCCTCCCCCAGTCTAAAGACATGCATGGTAGACTGATTGGCGTGTCTAAAGTGTCCGTAGTGTATGAATGTGTGTGTGAGAGTGTATGTGATTGTGCCCTGCGATGGACTGGCACTCTGTCCAGGGTGTACCCCGCCTTGTACCCGATGCTCCCAGGGATAGACTCCAGGTTCCCCGTGACCCTGAAATAGAGTAAGCAGTTGAAGATGGATGGATGGATTATTATTATTATTATTATGTTTTCATTGTCTGCTCAATTTACCCTCTTGATTATGTTTCCCAATTAGGCACCTTGTTTAATGTCTGTGTTTTCCCTCCTTAGTTTTGAAGCATTGTGTGTGTAGTTTGTACGGTTACTCTTACAGTATCTCTTGTTTCCAGGCTAATCTTGCCTTACTTTGCATTGCATTGCCATCGTCTAGTCCCTTGTTTTAGTTGTTCTAAGTTTTTGGGTACTTTTATAGTCTTTGTGGGAATTTTTTTAAGTTGTATTTTTATTAAAGACGTCTACAATAACATCCGACTCCCCTGGATTTCCTGACAAATGGAATGTCATAGGAAGATAATCAACATTTTGCAGTGGTCCAGTCAGAACCCAGATCTAAATCTTATCAAAACCTGTTACTAGAAGAGGGCTGTGCACAGGTGATCCTGTCGTACAAGCAAATGGTGCGTTAACAAAGTATTTGTCAAGGGGCGTGTAAATTTATGCAATCCAGTTATTGTGTTTTTTGCTACTGTTCTGAAGCGTGGTTATTTGAGTATGACTATACTCCTCTGATAGTGTTTCCTTCCACAGATCTGCCACTCATTGGATTTTTTGTTGTGTTTTTTGTTTTGCTCAATTCTGTGTAAACTTTAGAGACTGTTGGGTGTGACAATCCCAAGAGATCAGGATTGGCTGATTGGATAAGTGCATGAATGAGCAGGTGTACATTTGTTCCTATTAAAGTGGTCAGTAAACGTATATGCCTGTGATTTGCTCAGTCGCTGGCTACTGTCAGAAAATGGGTCAACACCTTTTCAGAATAGAGAATTCAGTAGTGATTAGAACAGTGGTTTTCAAAGTGGGGGCCGCCAGGGGGCGCTCAACAATTTGGTGTCAAAAATAAATTCTCACTCTCAGACAACCACACACACACACACACACACACACACACACAAAATCAATTCCTAATGTAATGTAATGTAAAGATGTAAGATGTAATTATTAATAAAAAGAGGGATATATTCAGAAGTCTGTATTTTTAATGTGTTCTAAAGGCATCTTGCGAAAGGGGGGCCTCGGTCACATGTTAATACCATTTGGGGGGCCTCGTCCTGGAATGGTTTAGGAACCACTGGAATTCAGTAGTGATTAGACCGGAGGTCTTCAACAGGGGGTCCGCGACCCCTAGGGGGTTCGCGGAGGTACTGCATGGGGGTCGTGAAAGTTTTGGTACCAGTTTGAAATAACACAATTTCATACAATATATATAATTAGGGGGTCCCCGCTGACTCTCGCCATCAGTTTGGGGGTCCTTGGCCTGGAAAACGTTGAAGACCCCTGGATTACACCATCAGATTAGAGAATTCAGTAGTGCTGTGGTACAAATATAAATTGTAAATACATTATTATTATTATTATTATTATTATTATTATTATTATTATTATTATTATTATTATTATTATTATTATACTAACATTATTGTAGAGATTTATATGCTGAAAACTAACGACTGTAATCAGATCTTATCCAGAAATTCGGCTCTCCAGACCCCTGAATCTAACAGATGGCATACAAACCTATCCCTATATTATTCTGCAGGGTGCCCAACACAGTTTCCACATTCGAAGGATGTGGCATGATGCCAGCCATGATCAGGCCTATGATGATCAGACTTGACTCAGGCAGGCAGATGGCGATCTTTAGATGCATGTGAAAACCTTTAATATATTGCATGGGTAATTTAAAATGTCCTCACTACTCCAGAGTCGCTGGTTTGATCGAGAGCTCAAGTTACTGTCTGTGTGAAATTGTGCATGTTCTCCTCATGTTTGTATGGCGTTCCTTCAGCTTCTCCAGTTCCCTCCCACTGTCCAGAAACATGCACGAAGGTGGACTGGCTTCACTGACTTACCAGGAGATGTGAAGGAGTGTGGACATGTGTGAAGGACTGGGGTCCTATCCGTGGTGACTCCTCCTGCCTTGTTCTCATTGCTTCCAGGGTAGGCTCTGGATTCACCTCAGGTCTGATCAGGATACACGAGGTTACGGATGTATAATAAACAATAGTACAAATTCGTTTTACCATGTAATGCGAAAGTGTAGAGAAATGAAGTCGCATCAGATCACCACATTGGTAAACACAATGATATTGTATTGAAGATGAAAATCCATGAGTTTGATGGATTCTGAAAGGAAACTCTAAATCTGTCTGGTTGTCTTGACAACAGGTGACTTATAGAACCGACTCGAAAGAAGATAATTAAATAAGGTGTGTTCAGGATGTGAAGTGTCGGTGATCTGACGGCTCAGAGCGTTAACCACAGAAACACCACTAGACAAACTGATATGTGTGAATATGAAAATAATTTACAAAATGCATGTTACGTTAAAAACATCCAAATTATAATGCATTGTTTGGGACTTACTTTCTATTCTATGAGAACTCAATTATTATTTTCTAGTAACAATGGCTCCAATAAATAACTTTTTCAAAGATTCATCCATCCATCTTCAACCGCTTACTCCTTTTCAGGGTCACGGGGAACCTGGAGCCTATCCCAGGAGGCATCAGGTACAAGGCTGGGTACACCCTGGACAGGGTGCCAGTCCATCGCAGGGCACAATCACATACACACTCACACACACATTCATACACTACGGACACTTTAGACACGCCAATCAGTCTACCATGCATGTGTTTGGACTGGGGGAGGAAACCGGAGTACCCGGAGGAAACCCCCGACACACTCCATGTAACATAATCTAAATATTAGGGCAAAAATAAGCAGATATATCTACTTGTGCTATTTTGTTTTCTTATGTCGACACTAAATTGAATTAATTTGACCAGCAAAAATTATTATGAAATGATATATTGAATTTTGAAAATGAAATACTTCCATCCAATGATCACACGGTGGCAGCAGAGTCCTAACTCAATTTGAGTTACAGTTCATGGCGTTCATAAATTTAGATATCTATACTTCCTATAATAAAGAATTGCTTATTAACACTTGTAGACATAATGCAGAATTAATAGAATATAACGTTTGATTTAATATGAGAAACATTATGCTGTACTGATGTGGAGAAGTGAGACAAATATGGCATAGTGTTGCCAAATCTTTTCAGGGGAAAGAAGCTAATGCATGTTCCAAAAGTCACTTGAAAAT
>JAFFST010046289.1:9800-21219 GCA_022414735.1 Noturus placidus | reverse complement strand
GTGTCTTGCCCAAGGACACTTCGGCATGGGATCACCCGGGCCGGGATTCGAACCACCAACCCTACGATTAGTGGATTAGTGGACAACCCGCTCTACTGACTGAGCCACAACCGCTCCAATATTGAGATCTCGAGTATTTATCACGATTATTAATTGATTTTAGGGACAACATATTTTTATTGCACGTTCACATTTATTAAGCTTTCTCATGCCAGAATAGAGCACACAAGTAGGCATGAGAGAACTTGAGCTGGTCAATTATGACAGAGTTTAGGAACATGAGCCATGACACATTAATTTACCTTCTGATAAACTAATTTAATATTTTCAGTTAATTTTACAGACTGTATGCAAAAAAACAACCGTTAACCTGTTTACCTTGTAAACAAATACAATAAACATCAGTGTTCAGTGTTTGAAATCTGCGCCTCTTGTTTGTTTATCAGTTTTAGATCGGTTCCCCCACTACAGTGTTGCCATGTCTGCTGATAATATTGTGTTTGCGGGGATTAAATCAAAACATGGAAACTGGACTTGACTTTTCTAGTGATATCTGGCAACCGTGAGTTTAAGTGAAGTGAATTAGAATTAGTGAATGGAGAGCTGCAGTGTACTGTATGTGTACAGACCGAACAGTTGCTTGTCTTAATTATGATTGGTTACCATTGCCATTTAGCATCATGCTAGCTAGTGTCATGATTTCCCCTCGCGAAGCGAAGCTAGCAGCTCAAGGGCTAAAATGCTAATTCCGTTTCCGGGTTCGAGTCCCGCCAGGGCCATGTGTGTGCGGAGTTTGCATGTTCTCCCCGTGTGTCGGGGGTTTCCTCCGGGTACTCCGGTTTCCTCCCCCAGTCCAAAGACATGCAAGTTAGGCTGATTGGCGTGTCTAAAGTGTCCGTAGTGTATGAATGGGTGTGTGAGTGTGTATGTGATTGTGCCCTGCGATGGACTGGCACCCTGTCCAGGGTGTACCCCGCCTTGTGCCCGATGCTGCCTGGGATAGGCTCCAGGTTCCCCGTGACCCTGAAAAGGAGTAAGCGGTTGAAGATGGATGGATGGATGGATGGTTTTGGCACAACAAAATGACGTCATCCCTGCACCACTCTATGTGATTGGCTGTAGCGTAGAAAGCGCTTGATTTGATCTGCAGCGGAGTTTTGAGCAGAAGTATGAGCAGAGGACGAAATTTAAACGTTAATACCGCAGTCGATCATGTTCATTTAATCGTGGGAAGTCAAAAACGTAATCGCGATTGATATTCGATTAATTGTGCAGCCCTAGTTGCAATCAAAATTATTCAACCTCATTGCAAACCAGGTTTATTGTCACAATGTACAGACTTTCAGCTGTTTCCAATGAACAAATCAAACAACAGAAATTGAAATAGTTCAACACAATGAATGCTTCAAGTGGTTTCCCCAAATTCAACTGAAAATGCAACTTCATGTCAAGCATCTTTAGTACTTAGTAGAGCACACTTTTGCTGTTATGAGCTGCTGCAAATGAGATGCAATGCCAGATACCAGCTTCTGTCAGCGTTCCTGAGGAGTCTTAACCCGTTCCTCATGAGCAATGGCCTCCAGTTCAGTAATGTTCTTGGGTTTGCGTGCTGCAACCGCTTTCTTCAAATCCCACCAGAGATTTTCTATGGGGTTCAAGTCAGGTGACTGTGACGGCTCTGTAGAATCTTCCAGGACTTCTTCTGCAACCAATCCTTGGTGAAATTTAAGGTTTGCTTGGGATCATTGTCTTGTTGGAAGGTCCAATGACACCCAAGCTTCAGCTTCCTCACAGACATGACGTTTTCTCCTAGGATTTCCTGACACTTCAATGAATCCATCTTGAATTCCAGACCCTGCAGGTTTCCAGTGCCAGAGGATACAAAGCAGCCCCAGAGCATCACCGAGCCACCACCATGCTTGACTGTGGACGGTGTTCTTTCTTCATTCTTCTTCCTCTAAATATACCACTGATCCATCGTGCCAAAAAGTTCCACAGAACAGAATCCCAAAACGTCTGTGGCTTATTTATTTTCTTGTGCATTTGGGTCAGTAGTGGTCGACGTCTTGGAGTTCTGGCATGTAACCTTCGGCGTTTAGTATTCGCCTTACCGTGTTCACTGAAACGTCAGTGCCTGTTGACACCAAGTCTTACTGCAGGTCTTTTGCAGTCACTCGAGGGTTCTCAGAAATCTGGTTGCAGCCATTGATAGCTTCCTCGTTCTGCCTTGTCCAGGTTGTGTACGCTCAACAAACCCTTAGCCTATTTCATGTATTTCATGTGTTCCAGCTCAAGCACACCTGGGGCAACTAATGAACCCCTTGATTAGCTGTATGAGGTGTGCTTGAGGCAACACCTGTTTTTATATTTGTGCAGTTGTGAGGGATTCTATTCGGGGGTTGAATAATTTTGAGATTGGTGAAGTCATTATAAATTGCATTCCCCAAGCAGTTCTCCAGCAATGCAACCACACCCTGCAGTTTAAATACCACAGTTCTTATCAGCTTTTTGAATCAGGATAAAACTTTTTTTTTTGGATCATTAAGCTACTATGCTGTGTTCAGACTGGTGATGTCACGAAAACCGATACTTCAGTACCAAGTCGGTACCAACCTTCTTAAAACGTGAAAGTACTTGTTTTTCTGCAGTAGCATATGTACCGTCGGTAATGAAGTACCGAGGTTGCAATTCTTCCGGAAGTAATGGGGGCTGCAAATACACGCAAGTGTTTTAGTCGGTCCACAAGTGGTGAAGAAGAAGAAGAACGCCTACAAGCACACGGGAAATAACTACAGAAGATGGCGACAAGTTTAGCTCTGCCCCGACTCGTTGAGAGTAATGGTGGGAAGACCGAAATATGGAAATACGTCACATGCGAGGCGGACAACAATAAACATATAATTGATGCTCTGAAGCCGGTATGCAACTGATGCTATCGCTCATTTCAAACAGAGCGAGGAAACACCTGGAATTTGGTGAAGCACCTGAAAGACAGGTCCTGTATTATGTTCGTTTGATTCAGCTGGCATTGTAGCCGTAAAACCAGTTAACATTATGCTCCATGTAAAGTTAGCGATAGCCTGTTATTTGCTAACGATGCTAACACATTACAGTGTTATAAACTACCTCCTAATGTTCCACCATGCATCGCCATTGAGCCCGTGTCCCGTCAGATAAATGTAGTAATGTCACTAATAATTATTCACATGTTCATGCTTTTAATAAATCTTTTTGGTCTCCAACCAGATCAGTGAAGTTAAACTAATGCTTGCATTCAGAGTGTAAGGAGTGTGTGTGCGTGCATTTAGGTGTGCACCTTAGCACTTGTAGCCTCCACTGTTTTATTAGTCATTGTCAGACAGTGCTTGATAACTATACCCCCCCCCCCTCCCCCTGCCAGTATCAGTCAGAGGAAGATGTCCTCCATGAGAGTTTTTAAGTAAATTTTTAACATTTTATTTTTAAACCACACCGTGGTATCGAGTATCGTGTACTTTTGATGGTATCGGTACCAACTACTAGATTTTTGGTATCGTGACATCCCTAGTTCATGCTCTTTTAAAGTCGTATTTTTCTGGTAATCCATCATGTTGAATGTAGCAAACTGAAATAATAAATATTAAGAACACTTTCTTGTGTATTGTAATGTCTACGCCTCTGAGAAATCTGAGTGTTTGATTTGAACAGAATCATTGTGTAAATGATGAACATGCTCTTTACAGTGACGTTCATCCCTGCATCATCGTACCTTGTTAAATATTTCTGCACTCTTGAGCCTTTGTGCTGTATGCTGAATTTGCTCTTTTCCATTTTGAGTTATGTATTTATTTATTGTAGAGGGGCACCGTGGCTTAGTGGTTAGCACGTCCTCCTCACACCTCCAGGGTCCAGGGTTCGAGTCCCGCTGGGGAAATGTGTGTGTGGAGTGTGCATGTTCTCCCCGTGTGTCGGGGGTTTCCTCCGGGTACTCCGGTTTCCTCCTCCAGTCCAAACACATGCATGTTAGGCTGATTGGCGTGTCTAAAGTGTCCGTAGTGTATGACTGTGTATGTGATTGTGCCCTGCGATGGACTGGCACCCTGTCCAGGGTGTACCCTGCCTTGTGCCCGATGCTCCCTGGGATAGACTCCAGGTTCCCCCGTGACCCTGAAAAGGAGTAAGCGGTTGAAGATGGATGGATTATTGTAGAGGTTTTTTTTAAATAATATATGTCTTGCATCGTGCCTTCTGTCGATTTCAGTAGTGGCATTTAGTAGTTTGCGGCTTCCTTATGCAAGGCTGATTTTGCCAACCACATCACTGAAGCCATGTCAGTAATCAGCATAGACCACACACACATCCGTACTCATACGCAATCTGTGATTCGACTTCTTATATTTACATCACCTGCCGTACCACAGGTATGTGGGGCTAATGATGAGCGGAAGCTAGTAGCCACAATGCTAATTGGTGGCTGTGGCTTAGCCACATGCGTGCCCCTACTGAAATACATCTTGCCAGCCTAAATAAATCCTCACGTCTTTCATTTATTAATGAATTAAAAATGTTTACGCTGCTGTGGAGTCATTTTGGATGGTTAACTTACTCCAGACAGTTTTGTTATTCCTTTATGCAACTATTATTTCTGCTAAATATGTACACGAGGGAGTTTAAAGAAACGCTAAGCGAGATGGCTTTCTAAGGAATAAAATTCAGCATAGAAAATCCACCCACGTGCACGTTTTTGGATGAAACAGGAGGAAACCTATGAGGACACAGGAAGAGCATGCTAAAGCCCAGGACCTGAGCTCAGGATCGAATGTGGGACCCTTGAGCTGTGAGGCCTCAATGCTACTACCCTGCCACCTCAAGTTCTAACTTTCAATAACCACAACGTTCACTTTCTTGCCATGCTAGATATGGCACCTGTGGTAAAACATTAGCAAACACTCTGGCAAAACTCCCTTTGTCCAATCTTGTAGAATTGTGTCTGCCTCTGATTTGTTCATCTTGATTTATTGTTAGGGCGTCGTGGTGGTGTTTTTAATAACCGCTATAGTGTAACATATGAAGGATCAGTGCTCGGCTCACGTCTTCCGGTGTAACAGTGCATGACAGTCATGTCGAGCGAGGCGAGAAACTTCCTGTTATTCTCAGAGCGAGAGCTGAAGCGGTGAAGTTGGTCGTTTTCTCCTACCTAAAGCTTGACAGGAACTCTTACGACACGTTAGAGTTTTGGCACAAGCAAAGAAAAAAACAAGCAGAAAGACATTTCCTGGGTTACTCGTCGGTCACTTTATGTTTCCCGGATTGCCCCTGCTCTAATTCACCAATCGATTAACACAGCTCCTTGATGCCCAGCTATTATAGGACACGTTTGTATTGTAGGACTCGTTGGCCTTTTTGTCAAGCACACAAAATGGGTTTGTCAATATGTGGCAGAGAGGCTTTTATCGATAACTTGATTCCAGTGTGACATTTTAGCTCATGTTAGATCTCTGCTATTCACACGGAGAAGCTATTGAACGTGTGTGTGTGTGTGTGTGTGTGTGTGTGTGCGCGCGCACGTTATACTGGCTATAAAGATATTCCCATGTTTCAGGGTATAAGTGTTCGTCTGCGTTTGTGGGAGTAAAAGAGAGAGAGAGAGAGAGAGAGAGCGAGAGAGAGCGAGCGATCTAAAACACATGGTGCTGCAGGAAGGATGGCCGACGCTCATTTTCATGTGAAAGGGTTACGTCTTTTGAGGCCTTCCAAAGAAATTATGCATGCTCTACTTTGAATAACGGGGCTTGTGTCTTTTTTTTTTTTTTTTTTTTTTGGTGTTGCCTTTTATAACACACACAAAGGGTGAGGGGTTCGAGATGTGTTCACCAGCACATGATCAATGTCTGCCATCTGGACAGTCTTCGTGTTGGAGAAACTGAGGCTTAACGAAAGAGTGCTGCAGGCTAGACTCTTAAGAGTTCTGGAGAAGCCATTAAGCCAGGAGCTGTCAGGAGTCTTGTAGAGCAGGGGTCTTCAACGTTTTTCAGGCCAAGGACCCCCAAACTGATGGCGAGATGGAGCGGGGACCCTTAATTATATATATTGTATGAAATTGTGTTATATCAAACTGGTACCAAAACTTTCGCGACCCCCATGCAGTACCTCCGCGGACCCCCTGTTGAAGACCTCTGTTGTAGATGATGTGCTGAGCAGATCTAATATATATGTGCTGTATATTTTTGTTTTTAAACTTCTCCTAATCTGTATTAACAAACGTATTAGCTAGGCCACGGGCAATTAAAAGCTCCAGTGTACTAAGCCTGGTGTTTTGGTTGCCTGGAAACTGGCTGAAATATGGTAGATAAGGTAATGTAGGAACATATGATAAGCTAGTTAAGTGCATTTAATACAAAATTAAGATAATGAATACATCCATGTTCGTTATCTTCTTCTAACTCCAGTGGCGCTTGAAAATATTTTCTATATATCTGTGTGAATATGATCTATATCATCATCAGATCTTCACACGGTAGATAAAGAGAACCCCGGAAGTATGTGATCCTTTGGTTTCGGGATCTGGTGCGACCCCCTTGTGCAAGAATGACTGCGAATAAACATTTCCATTAACTGTTGATCAGTCCTGCACATCGGCTTGGAGGAATCTTAGCCCATTACACAGGTCTGGCTCATGGTGTGATCTCTGTTGGATGATTACTCCGGGGGAGGGTAACAGGATCGCTGTTCTTTAAATAAAACCGGGCGCTCAGTCACACCTGATTGTCATCCCATTGATTGAAATCACATTTACATTTACATTTATTCATTTAGCAGACACTTTTATCCAAAGCGACTTACGAATGAGACACACTCACACACCAATGGGAGCAGAGCTGCATGCAAGGTGCATCTCATCTCAAGTGCATGCAACATCCTGCCAGCCTTCAGTAAACCTCAGCAGCCCTGTTTAAAGATCAATTCGGCTGTCTGCTCACTTATCTGCTCACCGAAACACTGAACCGAGCTCAGATTGCATGTGATATTCACCTATCCGATCCACTGACATATTTCATGCCATAAAAGTGTGTGACGTAAGACCATAATGCCCCTAATGCATGCGATATTTTTGCAAAATGTGGCAAAAGAGTGGCTGTGTCTCAGTGGGTAGAGCGGGTTGTCCACTAATCCACTAATCGTAGGGTTGGTGGTTCGAATCCCGGCCCGGGTGATCCCATGCCGAAGTGTCCTTGGGCAAGACACTGAACCCTAAGTTGCCCCCGATGGCAAGCTAGCACCTTGCATGCAGCTCTGCTACCATTGGTGTGTGAGTGTGTCTCATTTGTAAGTCGCTTTGGATAAAAGCGTCTGCTAAATGAATAAATGTAAATGTAAATAAATGTAATCACCTGACTCTAATTTCACCTTCAGTTTTTCTGCTAATCCTAGAGGTTTGCATACCTTTGCCGCTCACACATAAGTAATATTGGATCATATTCTTAATAAGTGAATGACCAAGTGTAATATTTTTGTCTCACTAGTGTAATTGGGTTCTCTTTATCTACTTTCAGGACATGTTCGGCAACCGAAATTCTAAGTGAAAAGGCCGAATAAGTTTGACCGAACAATGACGTGTTGGATGACACGACAAAATAGCCTAGCAACCAGAGTGAGACGTGCGGATGTCACGACCTCGATGAGGGTACGGTACGTAAGACCGCGAGCACGTCAGGGAGTAGAGTACGGAAGCAGGTAAAGGCGTATTTATTTAAGGGCAGGCAGACAAATCCAAGTCGTAATCCGAAAAAACGTAGTCAAGACAAGCAAAGGTTTCGGGTGAGCGGAAAACAGGCATAAACTGGGCAAAGCGGGAATCAAAGTCGCGGTCACAGAAACAGGGTCACAACACAAAACAAGAAACATGAACTCGTACTATGGACTGGGAGCAGAAACGCCAGCGGGGACTACATTTTTTTTTTCTTTGAAAAGCAAGACAAAATAGTAAAAAGCACATTTTGACTAGGGTGCACGGTGGCTTAGTGGTCAGCACGTCCGCCTCACACCTCCAGGGTCGGGGGTTCGAGTCCCGCGAGGGCCATGTGTGTGCAGAGTTTGCATGTTCTCCCCGTGCGTCGGGGGTTTCCTCCCCCTCCCCAAAGACATGCATGGTAGACTTATTGGCGTGTCTAAAGTGTCCGTAGTGTATGAATGTGTGGTGTGAGTGTGTATGTGATTGTGCCCTGCGATGGATTGGCACTCTGTCCAGGGTGTAACCCCGTCTTAGGCCCGATGCTCCCTGGGATAGGATCCAGGTTCCCCGTGACCCTGAAAAAGGAGTAAGCAGTTGAAGATGGACTATTTAATTTATGCAATGGTGAAAAAAATGGGAAAAAAAAAACGCGTTCGGTTTTCCGGCTTCGGCCAAGAGTTTTCATTTCGGTGCAGACCTACAGAAAATTCTAGCACCGCTGTAACTGTCTAATGTAGCACTTTGTGTTCATCCTCAACAAGTTCTTGGCCGGTGTTTTGGCTATAAGGTGTGCTGGTCCCTCTTTGCATTCAATGTAAGAGATATGATTAGAGTCTGGTTTGTGTCTCAATATGTTTAAGCTGCTCTGAGACATGAAGGCCTGGTTGTGTTTCTCTCCAGGTATCACGTGCAACACTGTAGAACATCTCCGAGCCTCTGCTTTCATTAACCGCCGATCGAGTTTTGCAAAGGAAACAGCTGGGAAGATCGACACGCTATCACTGAGCAGATGTTCTGATCTCCGTGTCCTGTTTTCGAGAAGCCACAGCATGTGGAGTTAGACGGTTGTACACGGTTTCATTTGTGGTTTGATGTGATCGCAGCAAAATCAGCGTGTTATGTCCTCTGGAGAAAGGCGCTAACGCATTTATTATTTACATTTACTCATTTAGCAGACGCCTTTATCCAAAGCGACTTACAAATGAGACACACTCACACACCAATGGTAGCAGAGCTGCATGCAAGGTGCTAGCTTGCCATCGGGGGCAACTTAGGGTTCAGTGTCTTGCCCAAGGACACTTCGGCATGGGATCCCCCGGGCCGGGATTCGAACCACCAACCCTACGATTAGTGGATTAGTGGACAACCCGCTCTACCCACTGAGCGGTTTATAGGAAAATGTAAAGAAAAAAAATTTTTTAGTAAATAATAAACTACCATGTGGTGGGAGGCGGAGCTACTGTTATTACTACAAAATTGAACATTGTCCGATAATAACACGTTATCTTCTCACGTCATCATAAATTTGCCAACACTAGCCTTTATTATATATTAATGAATAGCACATGGTAGGACTGGGAGATATATTCATGTAATATTGATGTAAGGATAAATGACAACGCAGTACAATGTTCTGAGATATTGTTAGTCTGGTGATATATATAGCCGGGGCAAACGGTGGCTTAGTGGTTAGCACGTCCGCCTCACACCTCCAGGTCTGGGGTTCGAGTCCTGCCAGGGCCATGTGTGTGTGCGCGTAGTTTGCATGTTCTCCCCGTGTGTCAGGGGTTTCCTCCGGGTTCCCCCAGTCCAAAGACATGCATGGTAGACTGATTGGCGTGTCCGTAGTGTATGACTGTGTATGTGATTGTGCCCTGCGATGGACTGGCACCCTGTCCAGGGTGTACCCCGCCTTGTGCCCGATGCTCCCTGTGATAGACTCCAGGTTCCCCGTGACCCTGATAAAGGAGTAAGCGGTTGAAGATGGATGGTGATATATATATTAAAGAATCATCAAAGTCAGTTTAATGAATTTTAGTTTATTTTACTACGTTTATTACTAATTCGATATAGTGATGCGCATTGTGTATTATAGAAATGTCCTCAAGTATCGCGGTATGATATTTTTGTCCTATCGCCCATCCCTAACACGTGGCACACTTTATACGTTCATTGTCATGTTTAATGTTGTGGAATGGCCCTGAAACACGGGTTGGTTCATGTTAATCACTTATTTTATAGCAGCTATAAACATTCATTTCCCTCACTCACTTTTATCTGTTTGTCTCTCTTGACATTATAACTCCTCAATGAATGAATGAATAAATAAATACTCTGTAACAAAGAAACTCTTTCCACAAACGCGAAAACAAAAAAACATGTTTTCATGTGGAATGTTGTTGTTATTATTATTATTATTATTATTATAGATAAGATATATGTCATATGAGCGAACGCATTAATATAAACGGGTGATGTGATTGTGCCCTGTGATGGACTGGCACTCTGTCCAGGGTGTACCCCGCCTTGTACCCGATGCTCCCTGGGATAGACTCCAGGTTCCCCCGTGACCCTGAAAAGGAGTAAGCGGTTGAAGATGGATGGATGGATGGATTTGCTTTACAGCTTGCACTACTGTCAGAGCTAATGCTCTAGAAAATGAATCGACACCTTCTGACCAATCAGAATTGAGAATTTAACAGCGCTGTTGTATGAATTGTAATATTAATGCAATCATTTTGTAGTCTTGAGCATGGAAGGAAGGCGCACTAAGCTATACCTGGAACAGGAAGTCACTTCCATGGTATGTGCTGCCGGTTGCGTGTATCCAGTATATTCATTATCTGGTCAGGTATATTAATTTGAAATGATGAATTGTGTGAGACTGTGTAATCAAAGTTAGTGCACGTGGGCAGACGACCGAAGACCTGCAGCAGAATAAAAGCTTGTTGAGTTTAGTGCTGCACTCCTATTATTCAGTGTAGGAGTGTTGGATAAGCGATGAAATGTCATTTCTGAGGGTGGTTCAGGTCTCTTTGCCATCCTCGTTGTTAACTTGTGTGCATGCATGCATAAGCAGGAGGTTTTGAGGTTTGGCTCGCAGACAGAAAGCAAAAGTAGGGTTTGCCCTTTTATGGTTGCTGGTCTCTGCTCTCGGCCCAGCGGCTTGTGGAAATTGAGACTCTTTAAACAAACATCCTCGCTTTTTCATCGTTGTCCGTTGATATTGGATAAACGCAGCTTCTTGTGTTTATCTCGGATGCTGTTCGCACAGAAAAGGGTGTTTAACTAATGCGTCCCGATCAGAATTCGCATGATATCTGTATGACAAAAAAAAAAAAAAAAACACATTTTGCATGTTAAAGAGCTCATGTTCTACTTTCAGTATTCGAAAGTAGTACTAAAGTAATCTAGGTAATAGTAGTAGGAATTGTGATCTATTGTTTCTCAACACACAGACATTAATGTCTAAACGACTGGCAAGAAAAGTGAGTACACACCTAAGTGAAAATGCCCAAATTGCGCCCAATTAGCCATTTTCCCTCTCGGGTGTCATGTGACTTGTTAGTGTTACAAGGTCTCAGGTGTGAATGAGGAGCAGGTGTGTTAAATTTGGTGTCATCGCTCTCACACTCCCTCATACTGGTCACTGGAAGTTCAACATGGCACCTCATGGAAAAGAACTCTCTGAGGATGTGAAAAAAAGAA
>JAFFST010046288.1:159996-170638 GCA_022414735.1 Noturus placidus | reverse complement strand
CCAGCCGCTGGTGGCGCGAGTCTCTGTAACTGAACATTCTGGTAGTCCGGATCTCTCCATTGTACTGGTCCAAACTGAATAATGTAGCATCGGTGTTCTGAAGAAACTGGTAAGTTATCCTGGAGTTGTGCACAGAGTCTGTATCTATAGCAATTACTTTGGCTATCAGAGTTCCTTTATCAGTGGATCTGGGTATTTTCTCCTCCACTACTGAGCCGTGCGCGCGCCATGGAGACACTATAAACGGTGTGTTGTCGTTCTGGTCCATGATAATAATGTGAACGGTCACGTTACTGCTGAGTGGAGGAACACCAGAGTCTCTGGCCTCAATATGGAAAATAAACTCCTTCTCTATCTCATAATCAAACGTCTTTAGTGCGTAAAGATTACCGTTCTCTGGATTAATGGAGAAGAGCATGGACATGGAGGTGTTCACTATTTCCCTTTCTATTATGAAATACACTAGATACTGATTTTCATGGAGATCTGGGTCGTGTGCAGTGAGGCAGCTCAGTAAAGCTCCAGGTGAATTATTTTCCAGAACCTGGATTTTATAAAATGATTGTGGAAACTGTGGAACATTGTCGTTAACGTCCAGCAGCTCTAGAGTTACTGTTTCATTGTCAGATAACGGGGGGTTTCCTCTGTCAGTAACGGTAAATGTGATGTCATATTCTGGTACTTTTTCACGGTCCAGTGGTTCGGATACCACGAGCTCGTAATAATTCTCAGATGATTCTTTTAGTGCAAACGGTAAATTCTCAGGAATATGGAGATCAATTTGGCCATTTTCACCCGAATCTTTATCACTTACACTAATCACTGCTATAACTGTATCTACAGCAATGTCCTCTTTAACAGGAGTTGAAAAAGATCGTACTGAAATTTCTGGATGATTGTCATTCATGTCTGTTATTATAATTGTTACTTTACACTGTCCCGATAATGAATTAGTACTTTTATCCTTTGCTATTATTTCCATGTTATAAATTCGGAAATCCTCATAATTGATCGTTTCTTTAACTCTTATCTCACCAGTGTCTGGGCTTAATCCAAAGGCCTCCTGTGCCTTTTCTGACGTATATAGGCCGAAAGAGTATGTAATATCTGAGTTCGAGCCTTCATCTAAATCAGTTGCATTTAGTTTAACGACGAGACTTCCTATAGGGGAGTTCTCTGTGACATTTATGGTGTAGCTTTCCCGATCAAACTTGGGTGCGTTGTCATTTGCATCCTGCACTCGCACAACAATGCTGGCTGTACCAGAGCGCGCAGGAACTCCGCCATCCACAGCAGTAAGTATCAGATTATGGATAGCCTGAATTTCACGGTCTAACGTTTTTTTCAAAATTAAATCAGCAAATTTCGATCCATCTCTGCTAGACTGTATCTCTATGCCAAAGTGATCGCTTTCACTTAGATAATATGTTTTAACCGAATTGGATCCAACATCCGAATCCACCGCATTGCTGACAGAAAATCTTTCACCTGCTGGCGTCGATTCCAAAATGTCCAAAAGAATAGTGTCGCGTCGGAAATGAGGGTTATTGTCATTGATATCAGTTATTTCTAATTCTATGTAAAATATGCGCACAGGATTCTCCACAATCACTTCCATTTTTAAAAAACAAGTCGTTTTAGCCGGACACAGATGCTCACGATCAATCTTTTCTAATATGTAGAGCTCTCCTTTCTCTTTGTTTATGTCGAGATATTTCTTATTAGCAATAACATCTAGTCGAACCTTCCGTTTAGTCAAAGTATCTAAATCTAGTCCTAAATCGGTGGCTAAATTTGCAACCACAGATCCTTCCTCCATCTCTTCAGGGATAGAATAGTGAGTTACAGTACACGATGTGTGAATCATGGCAGAGAATAAAATAACCACCGAGACGTACCTTCTCCAGCACCGCGCGTTCACATGAACCCCCATTGTCTCCTTTTATTGTTTTGTTCCTGCAAAAAACAGTGACTTCCGCACAAGACCTCAAACTCCAATAAGCGGACGAAATAGATGTTCCTAAATCATGTCGGGTTTTGAGGAAAATAAAAGACTGCTTAATGCGGGGTTTCCGTAATTAGAGAAAAATCCTTTTAAGCACACGATGCTCGTTCTGATCGCTCAGTGATCAACTGTGAGGGCGACAGGCACATACGCCCAGTGAACAGCTCATGTGTTTTTCTGGAATACAGCGCCACTTTGTGCACACGCCAAAAGATTCATTTCAAATCGGAATATTTGTATACAAATAGGCTGAATTCCGTAAAGAAAAAAAAAACTCTTTTCAAACTTGTAGGTAATTTTTATTATGTAAAATCATTTTGAAAGAATCAGTGAGCACTCCAAATAAGCATTTATCTTTTTAATAGTCATAAAAAGTAACGTTTTCACCAGTGTTAGATAAACAGCTACCTTCCTTCAAGAACACATGATGGTCCACATGCCTCTAAGAGGTTTGATATGTCTTACATATTCAGTTAAATGCTTTGTGTTACACAACAAGCCTGAGATGCAATTTGCCCATTGGAAGCAACCAATTAGCCAATGTTTCCTTGTTTTTTCACTCACGTTAATATTGGCGTTACCTTGGCTTGGCTAGTGTAAAAATGCAATACCGTTTAATGTACTGTGAAATGGGTGTATGCCAAAATTTGCTACTTTACCTGTAGAGTAGATGCAGCTGAGTCACTAGTCTCAGTCATTCCTGTGCTCCTCGGTATACTGGACACAATGTATCTCTGTCCCTTTGGAACGGGTTGTCTAACTACCAGCTTTCCTTTCCTGGTCTCAGCTAGAAACAAACTGTACCAGTAGGCATCGTTGGAGACCAGAGTGGAATCTGCAATGGTAGAGTTCCTCTCACTGATCACACTGTTCCTACAAGGAGGAGCAGCTTTACTGGGTTTCGGTTTCTGACACTTCAGCACGATGGTCACCAATATGGTGATCAGCAACAGGAATGACACTGAGCCCAGTCCGATTACCAGATACAGATTTAAATCTGAAAAGATGTCATATTCTAAAGGCACTTCAGTCATTTCAGCATAGCTTTTAAGTGCCGTCTCCACCGTGGACAGTTTGATGGTGACTGTAGCAGAGAGAGAGGGCTCTCCGTTATCCTTGGCGATCACCACCAGCCGCTGGTGGCGCGAGTCTCTGTAACTGAACATTCTCGTAGTCCGGATCTCTCCATTGTACTGGTCCAAACTGAATAATGTAGCATCGGTGTTCTGGAGAAACTGGTAAGTTATCCTGGAGTTGTGCACAGAGTCTGTGTCTATAGCAATTACTTTGGCTATCAGAGTTCCTTTATCAGTGGATCTGGGTATTTTCTCCTCCACTACTGAGCCGTGCGCGCGCCATGGAGACACTATAACCGGTGTGTTGTCGTTCTGGTCCATGATAACAATATGAACGGTCACGTTACTGCTGAGTGGAGGAACACCAGAGTCTCTGGCCTCAATATGGAAAAGAAACTCCTTCTCTATCTCATAATCAAACGTCTTCAGTGCGTAAAGATTACCGTTCTCTGGATTAATGGAGAAGAGCATGGACATGGAGGTGTTCACTATTTCCTTTTCTATTATGAAATACACTAGATACTGATTTTCATGTAAATCTGGGTCATGGGCAGTTATAGAGCTCAACAAAGCTCCGGGAGGATTGTTTTCCATAACAGCTATACTATAGAAATTCTGTGGAAACTGGGGTGCGTTATCATTAACGTCCAGTAAGTGCACTATTATCGTTTCATTGTCAGACAGTGGAGGATTTCCTCTGTCTGTCACTAATAAAGTAATGTCATATTCGGGAGTTATTTCTCGATCTAATGGTTCCGAGATTAGCAGTTCGTAGTGATAGTCAGACGATTTATTTAGAGTAAATGGGATATTTTTGTTTATTGTGAGATTAACCTTGCCATTATCTCCCGTGTCTCTGTCGCTTACACCTACAAGAGCTATGACTGTGCCGACAGGAGTGTCCTCTTTCACAGTATTTTTCAGTGATTTGATGGTTATCTCTGGATAATTATCGTTCATATCCATAATATCCACTGTTATTCTACACTGACTGGAGAGCGGAATAGGGCCGTTATCTTTGGCCTCTATATGCATCTCAAATATTTTCATGTCTTCAAAATCTATAGTGCCTTTAGCAGTTATTTCGCCAGTTTTTGAATTCAAATTGAACATGTCTTGAGTTTTTTCTGAGGTATAAAGCGTAAATGAATACGTTATTTCTGCGTTTGAACCTTCATCAGTATCAGTGGCGTTTAGTTTCGTAACAAGAGTGCCAATCGGTGAATTCTCACTAATTTTTACGGTGTAAACTGGGCGATCAAACTGAGGGGCGTTGTCATTTGTATCCAGCACACGAACAATAATATTGGCAGATCCGGAGCGCACAGGGACACCACCATCTACAGCAGTGAGAATGAGATTATGAATAGCCTGTGCTTCCCGGTCTAATGCTTTCATAAGGACCATATCGACATATTTTGTACCATCACTTCCAGAATGAATATCTATTGTAAAATGATCACTATCGCTAATTTTGTAAGTATTCACAGTGTTAGCCCCTACATCCGGGTCTTGTGCATTGGGTAAAGAAAATCTTTCACCTGGTGATGCAGACTCGGAGACATCCAGTTCAACCCTATCCATTCTAAAATGTGGAGCATTGTCATTGATATCTGTGATCTCTAATTCAATGTTAAAAATACGCAATGGGCTTTTGATTATCATATCCAATTTGATGAAACAGTTTGACGTTTTGGCCTGACATATACCTTCTCTATCTATTCTTTCAATAATGTACAGCTCCCCTGTTCTCTTATTAATATCTAAATATTTTTTGTTATTAAATATATCTAACTTTACCTCTCGTTGAACTAGTGCTCCGACGTCCAGTCCCAAGTCTGCAGCTAGATTTGCAACAACAGACCCTCTCTCCATCTCCTCCGGTATAGAGTAACGCGTTACAGACAAAGCCGATCTCCATGTCGTCGAAAATACAAAGCAAACGATCATACAGCATATACATCCCACAGTCTTCATTTTCCAGGCCAAAAATCACTTTCACAGCTTCAGGTGATGTTATACCTCTCTAAAAGTTCTCTTAGTCTACAATGTTACTTAGGTACTTAAAATATAGTACAGACTACGAAATTCGATCACAGAAAGTGCTGTTGTCCTTTCAGATTTAATGGAAATCTGAGAATGATGTTCACTCCCTTTTAAGAGCAAGTGCCTTTCAGTGTGATTTACTAGCAAACAGCGACACCCTGAGACCAACGCTCCGATAAACACAGAGAGGATTAGTCTATCTTAGAGTAATTATTATCTAAACGTAATAGACTTAATGTGTCCACAATTGCTGCTGTTTGTTGCTCTTGCGATAAACGTATACTTGATCAAAATACATCATCTGTTGGGTTGGGGCTTCTAAGTTCAGCACTACAAGTGGACAGCGACACGCAAGTCAGCGACATACAAATAAAGTAAACAAGCCAGATGAGCCTTTATTATTATTATTATTATTATTATTATTATTATTATTATTATTATTATTATTATTATTATTATTATTGTTGTTGTTGTTGTTGTTGTTGTTGTTGTTGCTGTTGCTGTTGCTGTTGTTTTTGTTGTTCGTTTGTGATAGTTTATTCTCTTGACAGCCTGATAAATGGATAAATTATGCTTTTGACCTATTTTGGATAATGATTGCATCTACATCGCACAAATTGATGTACATACTACACATTAATTGAAATGTAGAACAATTACAAAAGTTGTGATAGAACAGTATCCACCCATCCATCCATCTTCAACAGCTTACTTCTTTGATAAAATAAAATTCATGATGTAACAAAAACTAAGCAATTCAATGTAAAACATTAAGTGATTCAATGTAGTCAATGTATGAAATAAGCAAACTACAATCTACTTTGCTAGATTTCAGAAATTTGTATAGTAAACTAGCAAATACAGCTCAACTTTTTTTGGATTTGCAGGAAGTAACGGAAGAACAAAAGAAATAAAACAAATGCAGCCTGTTTGTTTGTTTGTTTTCTGGCTTTTAGATGGCTGTATCATACCTCACATAGATAGCTGTGTTCTTGGGGACGTTTTGAGCAGCCTCTCAATCAATATTCATGGCTGATGCTAAGTATTTACACAAAACCCCAACCAGAGTCTAATGTGGTAAGCAAAATTAATTCTCATTAGCTAAGTAGCTATCTGCCAAATAAGTAAAATAAACTGAAGACACAACAATATCCTAGTTACTTTACTTTTCCTGTTTATCTTGCAAACATAGACTATAAATTTCATTTTGCACCTAACACAAAGAGGTGAGTTTAACCCTGCTGCATACACAGGAAAATCCCAACTGTTGAATTAACACCCATAGTGTTTATTTGAGTCCAATGGACTTATATAAACACTGTAGGGTGTGAATTCCACATTGTGGGTGTTAAATCAACACTGGTGATTTTGCTGTGTAGTTGC
Source organism: Noturus placidus (assembly GCA_022414735.1). Lineage (NCBI taxonomy): Eukaryota > Metazoa > Chordata > Actinopteri > Siluriformes > Ictaluridae > Noturus > Noturus placidus. The sequence continues at coordinate 164,128 of JAFFST010046288.1, read as the reverse complement.
TTGAGCCATGCGCCACTGTCCAGTTCAACCCCACTATTTACCTGCTTTAGATTTAGCCTGACCTTACCCATATCTATCTAACTAACTAACTAATCAGAATTTAACATTTAGTTACTTCTCTTTCACACTCTGCATTGTATTCTTGTAAAATATATTTAAAATTCTTCACTTTATTAATTTGTTTGTTTGTTTTTTACATACAACAAGGTGTCTGACTTTACTGGATTTCACTGTATTCCATCTATCCAAGCACTAAAGATGGTTAGTGACATATGGTTAAAGACAGTGGACCATAAGCTCATAGGAACGAGTGACGTTAACTCCAAGATATTTGAATTTTGAGTGCTCCAAGCAAAAAGGTATTTCAGTCTGTTTTATCTTTTGGTCAGATTGGTTTATGGGTAAACATTCACTCTTTGGTAAGTTCAGTTTATACCCTGAAAATTTTCCAAAGTCATTTAATACACGTTTTATCTCTGGAATAGATGCAATTGGATCCGTAACATAAAGTAGTAAATCGTCGGCATACAGCGCTAGTTTATTTTTAATTCCATTGCGAACTATACCCTGAATACAGGAAGAGTTCTGAGCATGATCGAGAGAGGTTCAATCGCTATGTCAAAAAGTAACGGAGACAGAGGACATCCCTGGCGCGTACCCCGTGACAAAATAAAATAGTCAGACTTAGCATCGACTTTTTACATTTATGGTAGTGAGTGATATATCTGTTTTGAGGAGAAATCTCTGGCCTCTGTGGTACCCCAGGCTCTATAACGTAAGAGAAAAATTAATGATGTGGGGTACCAATATTTCAACCAATCAGGACAAGGAGGGAATCATTTTACCTGCTAAACCTGCAAGCTCTCCCTTCAGCCTTTCTTGTCTAGACATGTGTTTTGATGGCATGAGTTTGAGGGAAACCTAACATGAGGGCTGTCTTTCTACAGTAGGAAGTATGTTTTTTTTTTAAAGTATTTTCCAATGACCCACAATAACCAGGTAATTAACTGCATTTAATTAAACTGTAATTAAACTGTAATTAAATGTATGCTGACACACCTATGGTTTGGTGTTAATTGCACAATCAATTGTAAGCCATAACATGACATTATTAGTTTACGAATGTTTGACCCTCATGCAGTTTTACTGAAATGTGTTAATTATGATTGTTACCTGTACAAAATTATTTGTTGTGGGCTGAAAATGAGCTGGCATCAGGCCTAGCATGCTTTAGCCATGCATTTTGTTAGTGTGTTAAAGGGATGGATTGTAAATGAGCCGATGCAGTGAAATAAGATAATAATCAGTTATTGCGAGTATCAACTAGCTATTATGACTTTGACTATGACGTTATGCTCAACATGAACCTAAACTCATATTTCAGATCAGTAAAACTTATTCAGATCAACACATCTATGTAAGTTTTCTGGTCATATATACATATGTATTTTGTTAATGAATTAATCAGAACTAAAATAAAATGTAAATAAGCAATATAATTACCATTAGCTAGACTTAGCGTTCTGGCCTATATGTTAGCTGTTAGAGTCTATGCGAGTCTGACCTGCCATAAGCAAATAAAATAGGCTAACTTAGTTAAATACAGACATTTAATCTTACATCAACATGCATTTTATAATTAGATGGAGTTCATGCCTCCTAGGGAGGCTTACACCAGCATAATGAAACATTTTAATGGAGATGTTCATGGTTAAGGCTAAGACTGCTGGTGACCGGTCCACATTCAGGTGCACACAGATTGCTATAGTACTAACTATATAGGGTAGCATGAGAAGGTCACATCAGATGACAAATTGGTATGATTCTTGATATTTTTTCTATGTTGATGGATTTGATTGGATGCTAAACTTAAATAATTAGGTGCTGACCTGGGTGTATTAGATGGATATAGCATTCAGTCATTGGCAAGATGACAAAATAAGAGACTTTGTGAAATGTAACGAATTATTTGAATGTCTAAATAAACAGGAAAGGAAATGTAATTAAATGCATGTATTAATATTCAATAACACTAAAGTAAAGCACAAATACACCAGAATAAGAAGTATAGTAACAATCTATATTTATTAAAGTGTTTTCTACTCCAGGACTTGACATCATGCCATCACTGAAACAACTCCAGCATCTCTGGAACTATTTTTTAACCTGATTCTTTGTAACCATAAAAGCATTTTACTAAAATGTCCACATATACTCATTTTACTAAAATGTCCATAGTATTCTCAAATTTCCCCCTGGGGGATCAATAAAGTATCTATCTATCTATCTATCTATCTATCTATCTATCTATCTATCTATCTATCTATCTATCTATACGATATGATTACGATGCTTCAGTAACACAATTGACTATAATTCTAATTGATTAATGTGATTATTATTGAATAACATGTTTCTCAATACATACACATTTAAATAATGATATAACAGGTGCCTATTTCCTGCATTTGAAACTCAGATGACAATCAAGTAACCATAGTTACAGTGGTGTGAAAAAGTGTTTGCCCCCTTCCTCATTTCCTGTTCCTTTGCATGTTTGCAAACATGCAAAGGAACAGGAAATGAGGAAGGGGGCAAACACTTTTTCACACCACTGTACACTAGTTGCACTATTGGACAGTGACAGACAGTGAGAGAGAGTGCTTGACTGTACTCTACATAGTGAGGCTCCATAGTAAATATAAACCCACGTTAAATTAATATTTGAAAAAGACTGGTTTTAAATCAGCTAGTTTAGCTGCATATATAATTTTTTTATTAATTTTATAATTCAGTCATAGCCAGTTGTTTATTATACTAAATGTAGTACAATAACATCAGTGAGTTGCACAGAAATGACTGAAGACCAACACTATTGACTAAGAAACAGTTAATCAGCCATATGTTAGACTTTATCATAAAGTGATAGCTCGGGAGCTCTGGTTACTCTATGTCTAAATTGTTCATGTGAATGAATGTGTGTGATGATACTAGAATTGTGCATACCTGTATTAGGCCTAGGCCTAATATAGCCTCCTTAACCAATGTGGCTGGGAGAAGGATTACAGAAGATGACTTAAAATACAACAAAATTAAATGTTTCTACATTAAAAAAAAAGAAAAGATAATGAGCAGTAAACAGTCCTACACTAAAAAAAGTCAGTATTTGGTGTGACAACTCTGTTTAAAAACACCATCAGGAGTCTCCGATACACTTGTACAATTTTATAAGGAAACTGGCTGATAAATTCTACTGAGCATCTTGGTAAGCCATTCCTCTGAGATTTGGACTGCACACTTGGTTTTTTATGCATATCCCATCAGTCTTTTTCAATTGTCCGAGAAGTAGTCTATTATATTGCTTTATTTACTGACATTCAAATTTGCCTGAAATGTGTATAACACAGCAGTAGTGTCAGACAAAATTCTGTTATTAAAATGTTAAAATATAAAAAAGAAGTATTATATTAGGTGGTAAATTTGGTGATCTGGCTATTTATTGTGCACATTTGTACTAATAATGTTTTATTATATTCGGTTCGATTGTAAACCATGTCATCAATATTAGATTGAGTTTTTAAATATTTTGGATTGTTTGTATGTGTAATATAAGCGACCTCTAGCGGCTCAACTCCAGAACTATAAAAAAAAAATATTTTTTTTTGGAAAAACAGAAGCTGTAATGTATATCTCTTAAAAAAAAATAGATCAAAACTAAGTCTTATATAATAAATGACTATTTATAATGTAAATATTTAATTTAAAAACAAATGTGCTATGTTAAATGCTGAAATTTGTGTGGGAGTTATTATTATATCATTTGTCATTTATGTATATTTGTGGTAAGTTCACTGCTCTCTGCAGGCTGTTAGTGGTATTGACATATATCAGGAAAAAGGCCTATTATATTTGAAGAAGCTGAGACGAACTTACCATTATGTCACGTTGGGAAAGTGTAGAGGTACTGGGTCTTATTTAGCTGTTGTCCGTCTCTGTTATAGGTCATAAGCCACAGTGTTTATTTTCATGCAGGCCAGTGAAGATACAGATAATGCGCGATTGTTAATGCAGGTAAATTTAATTATCTTCAGAATGATTAAATACTTTTAGTTTTTTTTTGTTTTGTTGGGGG
>JAFFST010046288.1:136401-158054 GCA_022414735.1 Noturus placidus | reverse complement strand
TATATATACAGTATATATAATTTATTTATTTATTTATTTATTTATTTTAATGCACTGCCACCTGAAGACCCGAAGATCACGTGCATGCAATATTAATTTTCACCCTTGTCTCTTATGCACAGAGATTTCTCCAGATTCTCAAAATCTTTTGATGATATAATGTACTGTATATGATGAGATATTCTTAGTCTTCACAATTTTATATTGAGGAACATTATTCTGAAATTGTTCCACAAATTGTAGATGCAGTTTATGGCAGATTGGTAAACCTCTGCCCATCTTTACTTCTGAAAGAATCTGCCTCTCTAAGAGACTCTTTTTATACCCAATCATGTTACTGACCTGTTGCCAATTAACCTCCAGCTGTTTCTTTTAGTAACACTTACTTGTCCAGTCTTTTGTTGCCCCGTCCCATTTTTTTGAGAGGTTTTGTGGCCATGAAATGCAAATTACCCTTTGTTTTTCTTAAAATAGTACATTTACTCCATTTTAGATTGTTTCTATGTTCTATTGTGAATAACATATGGCTTTGTGAGATTTGCAAATCATTGCATTCTGTTTTTATTTATATTTATTTGCATATATATTACACATATATATGACTTCTGGCTGGATCATTTTGTATGGAAGTATTTATACAATAATGATGTTGATAAATGCACTTGAGAGTAAGGCAGATCATTAAGGAAAAAACAAGGTAATCAGTTTTGATCAACAAGACCTACTCAAATCATCACATGGTCAGTGAAACTCAGCTGTATGCATACGTTTGAATTATGTGTGAAAACAATAAGTAATTCTTATAATATCCAGACCATGTTTTAATGAAGGTATTTAGGACTATACCCATATAGCTGTAAATAAAGTAAACAGAAGCACAGTTAATGATGAAATAATAATCGTAAACGAGTTATCCTACTATCATATACTCTGTGGAAAAAAAAACTCTAAATTGCTCATCTCCTGAGTTTTACACCATCAGCCTGCAAAGAGAGAAACTTCCGTTTGAAGAAGTGGGTGAGTGCCATGGAGACCGTTTCCATCACTCCCATGTAGTGTGAAAGGACACGTGGCAAACATAATTAGCCTTGCTCAGTGGTCTGATACACATCTACTGACATTCTGAACTCATTTCCAGGGCAAATTAAAAACCAAAAGGGCGCCAGGGAGAGTGCAGGACTTTCCAAAGTATGTCCAATGTGGCATTTTAAGGCTGTGTTAAATTCCCTTGCAATTCCCCTCCCTTTCACTTTGACTAATTAAAATGAATTTATTTTTTTTTTTTTTAAATGGAGCTGCTTAATGGTTTAGTAAATCAATCCAGGCTGTTCTCTATACCCAAGAAAAAGAAGTATGCACTAGACTAGACCAGACCTTGTCGACATCTGTGCGCACCTTTTCCTAATATTACAAATGGAGATATAATGTTGCAGAAGATACATTTCCTGAATTTTAGCTCATTTCTCATTCTTTTTGTTTTTATTTTCTATTATTTTTATCTTCACCATGCCAGCATGGTGACATTCTTGCATAAATCAACTGCATTAACAATCAATCTATACACATCATGTGAGTGAAACAAAAATGCATCTTTTAGAGGAGTGATTAGCCCCCCACATTGCCTCCAATATTATATTCCTTCTTCATTATTTGAATCCACTATTATATGAAATATTACATAATAAAACTTGTTTTTCTGCTGGTGTTACTCCATTTAACCCTCTGTTCACCTAGAAACATAAAATTAGATACCAAAATCTCATCCCAGGAGTTTTGACAGGCCTTCTCATATTAAGACGTCTAAGTTGTCAATTAAACTGTCACTTTCCATTTCTTTTGCACTGTAAAATAAGATGAGTTGATATAACTAAAACATCATTAAATAGAAATAAATTTGATTATAGTTTGAAAATAAAGTGCAAGAAAAAATATGTAACATTAAAACTGTTCAAAATGTCTTTGTCATGCGAACACAAAAAAAAAACACAAACAAAGATATACTAAAAATGGAAAATTACGTTTTTTTTTGTTTGTTTTTTAAATGGTACGTATATCAGATGTCATAAATAACCTTCTCACAGCAATGCATCTTATTTCTTATAAAAATACATAATACAAATGCTAATGTGTATAATTTATAATAGACATTGTCTATTATACTCAGAAAAAAATACTTTATTATCAGAATTTATACAGTGATATGCCGCGATTCAGTTACACAGTTTGCATACATATTAGTATTATACATGTTGTTCACTGAACAATAACCATGTTAGACTGATTCACCTGTTTAACTGAGCAAGCAATCAATGCAAGGCTATGGCCTGATATTTCTGCTAAGACAGAAAATTCACACTGTGGCCAAAGGGTATGTAATGCGCACAGTTTACCTAATATGATTGTCCAAAATTGTAGTACAACAACAATAATAATAATAATAATAATAATAATAATAATAATAATAATAATAATAATAGCATGGAAAATATGAAAACAATGTCCCTGGTTCTGTTTGTTATATTTTACCTTCATACTTTTGAACAAGTTGTCCAAACAAAACAATATTAAGTGGTTACTCAGCCCATGATTCACATAGAAGAACAGAAAAAAAAAGACCTGTCACGAGTTAATCAAGGATATTTTGTAGAGCTCTTCAAAGGTTTTTAGCTTCCATTAGTTCTGCTTGGACCACTTTCTGATTGGAAAGTCTTGGTTGTAAGGGTCTGCATAGAACCTTTAAATAATCTTTAAGGTGTTTATTCTTAGAATGTAATCAGTGCAAGCCATACCATTGGTATGTTCACTATCCCCATGATGTAAAATAAATTAATTTGATTTATTCATTCATCCTTACCCAGGGTAAACACTTTACTCTGGTATGGGTCACAGTAGATATGGAGCTCTTACACTCCTTTACACATAGGATTGTTTCTAGATAGATTTTTTATTTCTTGGAGTAGGCAATTCACCTTCCGTAATGTTTCTGCAAGAAAACTGGAGATCTCAAAGAAAACAGACATAAATATGTGAAACATTGTACAAATGGTAACCAGACCTCCCACCTTTTTAATTTACAATACTATATTCATGTTCATTTAGATGGCCTTAACCTATGGGATGTTAATCTCTGACACTAAGCCTGTACTTCCAACCCCTGCTGGAGTAAAGTTTTCGTCTGCTTTCTTCTGGCTCATGCTTTAGGTTTCACAAACATACAGACATGACAGACATAAACCAGAAAGTGAGCAAAGTGGGTCATGGGAAGCATACCACCCTGATCAGAAACATAAAGTAAAATTAGAGCAGTATGGATTGGCAAAATAGGCTCAGCTCTGCTTTGGTTGATTCACTGCTTTTTCTTTTCAGCATATTTGCTTTCCCTCCACATGTTCTGTCCACCATCTTGCACACTGGTGCAGTCTCTCACCACTCTTTTTCACTATTCATTATACAGGTCATTATTGATCACCTCAGTACCTGTTTCATCCCTTGGGTCATAACTGCTGGGGGAGATGAACTTGCGCTTCTTGCCAAAGGTGGAGAAGGTGTTGTGGACATCGAGCTCACTGCGGTTACTGGGCCGCAGGGTACAGAGGGCAGATGGAGTCCCAGGGATGTAGACATTGTGTTGGTAGTCAGGTGGAGGATGACTATGTGTTTGACCTGAAGGCTGCTGCTGTTGGGGAGTTTTTGTGGGGGTGTAGCGGGGCGTCCATGCCCGCTCATGGAGGCCGGTCGTAGGGGAAGACATTTTGCACTCTGGGTCAGTTAGAAGGGAAGAGAAATTAGATATAAATATAAAAAAAGCATAAATGAATTCTCTTCACATAGGTGTAACCCAATATAGCATAATATTATATAACACCAAATGTATATTATAATGAATATTATACCTATTGAATATATAATCCCATTAAATGAGCACATTTAAGAAGACCATTACTACTACTACTACTACTCCTCATACTGCTACTACTACTACTACTACTACTATATGTGTCACGGTCGCGTATAGGAGGCGGATGCAATTGCTGGATTTTTTGTGGTTTATTGTTCAACAAATCAAAACAAAGACAAAAACACTAACCTATCTTAAACACTATGGCATGAAAGACCAAGACTAAGTGCAAAACCCAACTATATATACACCCCAGTGCTCATTAACCAAAACGTGAATCAGGTGCAGAAAAACATGTGACTTGCGGTGGCTGATGGGAAATGGAGTCCAGAGTCCTTAGAATCGTGACAATATGCATAAAATATCTATTTGCTTTCAGGAATTGAACAATTTCAAGAGGCATACATACCGAATGCCATTAGATTAAAATTCAATGAAGAATAATAGACACTGTATACCAGATGACATTGAATTGAAGTTCATCTCTAAATAGGTCAGTGTTCCACTTACCTCTCATTCGTGTTCCCCATGTCCAGTACTGTCCTGCAGCCACTGGACTTACATAGTTCTCAGAATCAGTCTGCATGACCTTCTTCATGAGTGTGCCATCCATATTGATTGAGTTATAACTGAAGAAAAGCCATCACAGAGATTGCCCTGATTATTATATGGGAAATATGGGATAGATATTATACAACAGGCCAAAACATTGTGTTTCCTCATTGGTTCTTAAAACTCAGGATGTCTTGATAGGGAAAGCCAGAGATTCAAGTCCCAGCACTGCCAGGTTCTGGATTCCTGATCAGAAGGTCGGGGGTTTAGGCCCTGGCACTGTTGGGCCCTTGTGCAAGGCCCTTAACTGCTCCAGGAGTGGGGTATCATTGCTGACCCTGCACGCTGACCCCAATGTCCTGGCATGCTGGGGTATTTATATAAAATATTGCTACTTTATATACTAACCATCATCAGATTTTGGCTTTACTTCTACGAATTAACAGGCTGTTCCCCCTCCAAGTTCTGTGTAGCGAGTCAGTGCTTTAACCATAAAATCATCTACATATAGATAGACAGATTGATACCTGAGGAAATTGTAAAAGACTAAGCAAATTGTATTGCAGTGCAAATGATCACAAAGTGACAGTCATTGGAGTGTGTGATGGTCCAAACTTTCCATCCATCCATTATCTATACCGCTTATCCTACTGGGTCGCAGGGAGTCAGGACCATAGAGCACAAGGCAGGGTACACACTGGACAGGGTGCCAATCCACGGGGCACAATCACATACTCACATTCATACGCTATGGACACTTTGGACATGCCAATCTGCCTACCATGCATATCTTTGGAATGGGAGAGGAAATCCTGCAGCATGGGGAGAACATCCTAACTCCACACACACAGAGCTGTGAATCGATTCTACAACACTCGAGATGTGAGGAGAACATGCTAACCACTAAGCCACCCAGTCCTGACTAAATACAATTTAATGATTTTTAATACTGTGTGTGTGTGTGTGTGTGTGTGTGTGTGTGTGTGTGTGTGTGTGTTTTCGTTACCTTTTCAAAGTTGATGTCTGATTCTTGGTAAGAGCCCAGTTAGTATTGTCTTGTTTTAACTGCAACAGAAAATACAATTTTAAACTCTCAATTAAAACTATCATGATGGCTTTTTAGGCTTGTTTATTCACAGCATTAAAAATAAAATGGTTCTAGCAATAACAAAAATAAGTATTCGTTTCTGATTGTAAAAATTCAGGAAAAAACCCTAAACTGATGGCTTAGTGTTTAAGGCTACATATTGGAACTTCGTGAATGCAAAGCTGCCACAGTTGGGCCCTTAAAGGCCTTTAATGTCTCAGTTGTAAATCGTTTTAAAGCGTCAGCCAAATGAACAAATTTAACCGTGACCCTGAAAAGGAGTAAGCGGTTGAAGATGGATGGACTGATGGATGGATGGAAACATTTCCTTGTTTGATTACTAAGTGTGCGACTTACGACTGCCATCTTGTGGACAAACGTTTGAATGACTGGATTTCTTTGAGAGTGAACTCCACACACTCAGGTCTTGTGCCGTTTTCGTGGCCGAGGCTCAGCGGGGAGGGCGGGCAAAGCCACTAGTGTTTATTCCGCCTTAAAACAGACGAGTACAGACTGATTCCGCGCTCTATTAATTCCCTCAGAGCCCGTGATATGGAGAGCGCGTATGTAACAAGTTATTAGATTGGATTATTTATAATGCTATCCAAAAACCAATTAAACCACCGAAGGGATGAAGCGAGATACGATATTAATCTTCAGATAAATCCGCAGCAGCCAACGCATTAATTAGAAAACAAAATATGTTTAATCGTTAAATGGATTAGACGTAGTCCTGCGTGCTTATATTTCTTTCTTTCTTTTTTTCTTTCTTTTTTTAATTATTATTCTTTACTACACCACTCATGCGAGTTTTAATAAAAGGAAACTCTGCAACTGATGTTTTCCTTGACTTCAAAAGAGCTGGTAACGTCGCTGATATAGAAATCGGGGGTGTCCTTCATGGCTGTTTGTTCATACTTACATTTAAAATGGACTTTATCATATTCAAAGTGTTAAAGTTTCATAATCTTAAGTTAAAACCTAGTAACATTTCTGCCACATTTCTATCTGTCAGGATGAAAATATCCAGTTTTATTATATCCTTGTCATTAATAATATATTAGACCTATATAAAGTACCCAGTCCCATCTAGTGGATTTAAAATATAGCTCAAGAGCAGTCTCTCTCTCTCTCACTCTCTCTCACTCTCTCTCTCTCTCTCTCTCACTCACACACACACACACACACACACACACACACACACACACACACACACGCAAGTTTAGATTATGCCACGATTAATAAAACAGATTGGCTCTAATTTTTAAATCCAGCCAATAACCCCGGTATTGCCTAATATTATACAACAAATAGTTATGTCGTGTCTTGTGCGCGTGCATGTGTGCGTGCCCTTGAGACCGTTGGGTGCCCTTGGATGTTCTGTAGCTAAATCAGATAAATAAATAAATAAATACATGAACTCATAAATATAGCTACATGAATAGAGTTGACCTTGTTTTCAGACAAGTCGTTCACTCACATATTGCAGTTTGTTTTTGTTTTTTTTTTTTTTTACAACTTCCATACATAGACTTTTATTAGACCATAACATCGAAAACGTCCTTAGTGATAAACAGACGCAGATGCTGTTAAAAGAGAATGTTTTTCATCAACAAAACACCAGATATGATATGACAAAATGAGTTCGAAGGAAACTATGCAGGCTTCTGTCGCTAAACAGTAGAGCTGTGTCTGAAGAAAACATCATGTCTGTGGAAAGCAGAATGTCTGGGGTGTTGAAGAGAGTCGGAAGAAAACAGTCGGTGTGAAGGAAGCAGTGTGTGAAGAAATCACTTTGTCTGATGAGGAAAATACAATAGAACCAGTGCTATCTCAGTATAACCATGACTGAGACGCTTATAGTAACGGGTCCGTCGCTTGTGGACGCACAGTGTGAAGGACAGCTGCTGATCGAGACACGCTCGTGTTTTTAGTCGAGTTTATTGGCGTCGCCTCTTAGTTTTGCACCTGCAACAGTAGAGTCGCTGTACTTCTTGACATGTATTATTGTAGCAGTGAGTGATGATCAACGGGGCATAAACGAGTACATGTCGACAAAAATAAACACACCGTTCATTCAGCACTGGTGGTTTCCTTGTGTATAGCATTATATCTGATAGTTCAGGATTTACGGTTTGAAAGCGCATTAACATTAAGCACTTGATTTACCCAGCAATCAAGAAAGTGTTGTTTATCAAAGTGTAATTTCTCCATTACAGATAGAAGGGTGCTTAATTAGGACAGGCTGTCAATATACTGTTTCTTTGTCAGATGGTTAAAGCTGCGTTTTACCTCGTTAGGAGTTGTCGCTCCGTTATTCGCCGAACCGCGGCTCTGTGAGCTCCGCGCCATCTTTTCAGCCTCCGCGTTATTTCTCGGCGTGTTCAGACTGTACGATTTCATGAACATGAAGTCACTCTTGGCTGATTCGGGTGTCAGGCACACCTTGTAGCAGTAGTTCTGAGCCGTGGTTCCAGTGCTGCTCTCCACACAGTTCGTGGGCACTTTCGTCCCGGTGGAAATCTGTAGATTCAGGTTGGATTTTTTGCATGCTTCGGCGGGCGGCTCGGATTCGAGTGTGCAGCACGCAGCACCGATAGAGGACAGACCGAAATCTCCAGGACAGTCCCGGTCTTTGTAACACTTCAGCGCTGCCAGTACGATGATGGCTACTAGGAAGACGAGCGATACCACGCTCAATGAGATGATCAGATAGAAGGCGAGGTTAGAAGGCGCTCGGCGGCTGATAGCGTGGTCATCGAGGTCTGACAGCGACTCCGGCACGCCGTCCACTAGCGTCAGAATGAGAGATACGGTGGCCGAAAGAGAGGGTTGCCCATTGTCCTTGACCAATATAACGAGTCTGTGTCTTGTGGCGTCTTTGTCTACGAAGCGGCGGATGGTCCGAATTTCACCCGTGTAAAGCGCGATGCTGAACAGCCCCGGGTCCGTGGCGTGAAGCACTTGGTACGAGAGACGAGAATTTTGCCCCGCGTCCGCGTCCAGCGCTGTAATTTTTGCTACGAGGTAGCCTGCGTCCGCCGACCTCGGCACCGTCTCAGTAGCCGCCGTGCCGTTCTTCGGCAGCGGGGAAATGACGAGTGGTGCGTTGTCGTTCTGGTCCAAAACAAACACGCTTACAGTCACGTTTCCGCTCAGAGGCGGGAAACCGGCGTCCCGCGCCTGAACTCGGATCTGAAAGTTGCGGAGCTGCTCGTAGTCGAAGGAGCGAAGAGCGTAAATGTTGCCATTGTCCGAGTTAATAGAAACATACGTGGACACCGGCATGCCCCTTATTTGACCCTCCAGGATAGAGTAGGATAGATAGGCGTTCTGGTTAGAGTCCGGGTCGACTGCGCTCACAGAGCAAATGGAAGCCCCCGGCGCGTTATTCTCGGTCACATAGACGGTGTAGGACGGCTGAAGGAAGCGCGGAGGATTGTCATTAACGTCCGACACAAGAACATGAATAGTTTTCCCGGTGGAGAGCGGTGGCGAGCCTAAATCTCGCGCCGTGAGAGTGATGTTGTATTCGGCTACCAACTCTCTGTCCAGAAATTCGCTAGTTGCCAGAGTGTAATAGTTTTTAAAGGACGAGTGAAGTCTAAAGGGTACGTGGCTGGGGATCTGACAGTCCACTGCTCCGTTTTCTCCGGAGTCACGATCCATGACACTGATCACGGCTATCACGGTCCCCGGAGGCGCGTCTTCCTGAACAGGTGTGGAGACAGAGGTCAGGATGACCTCTGGCGCGTTGTCGTTCACGTCTAATATATCGACAAGCACTTTACAGTGCACGGCCACAGCAGAGGGACCCTTGTCTTTAGCCTGCACATAGAGCTCGTAGACGCTGGCTTTTTCGTAATCGACAATCCCCTTCACCCGAATTTCACCCGAAAAAGAATCCACGCTGAACAGCTCGCGCACTTTCAAGGGCGCGTGACCGCTGAATGAATAGACGATCTCGCCGTTCGAGCCTTCATCCAGATCCGTGGCGTTGAGCTTGAGCACTAGCGTTCCTCTCGGTGCGTTCTCCACCAGGCTCACCCGGTAAACAGATCTGTCGAATACAGGGACATTGTCGTTCGCATCCAGTACTGTAACCATGATCTGAGCAGTGCCAGAGCGCAGCGGAGAGCCGCCGTCCACGGCAGTTAGGACCATTTCGTGCATTTTCTGCTTCTCTCGGTCTAAGGGAGACTCCAGCACGAGTTCTGCGAACTTGCTCCCGTCGTTGCGCGTCTGCACGTCCAGTACAAAGTGTTGGTTAGCACTCAGCAAGTACGAGCGGAGTGAGTTGGATCCCGCGTCTAGGTCTTGCGCGCTCTCGAGTGGGAACCGTGAACCCGGCGCTGCAGACTCGGTAACCTCTAGGTTGAACTCGCTCCACGGAAAACTCGGAGCGTTGTCGTTAACGTCTAAGATCTCAACTTCCACTCGGTACAGTTCCAGTGGGTTTTCAATGACCACCTGCAAGTGCAAGAAACAAACCGGACTTTGTTCGCATAACTCCTCTCGATCAATCTTCTCGTTCACAAACAAAATCCCGTTTTCCAAATTGACCTCTAAATATTGTTTCCTAGCTCCGGACACTATGCGGAATCGCCTGGCAGACAACCTGGAGACATCCAAGCCCAAGTCCTCGGCAATGTTACCGACAAATGCGCCGTGCTCGCGCTCCTCCAGAACCGAGTACCGAATCTGGGCGAGCACCCGGTCCAACGCGCACACACACATAAGCAGGCGAAAAACTGACCACGCTGATGTCCATTGCCTCCTCTCGTGCCCTTGTTCCATCTCGGTTATGCCCAAAATCCTAAATGACGAGACGCACAAGTTGTGAAAAGTGGGGGAAAAAATGTTTAAAAATAAATAAGAAGTTTAATAGTTGACATTATGGCATCATGTCTATGTGGAGCCTCTAAGAATATAATTTTAGAAAAAAAAAAGTGATAAGATCCTTCGGAGAGGCGCGAGATGTCTCTCTGCGCTGTGCTCCCCGTGTGTGTGTGTGGGGGGGGGGGCGTTGTGTGGGTGCTTTGTGTGTGAGCAGGGGAGGCTCATACTTTGATTTTACAGCGTATTGGAGGTTTTTGAGGAATGAGTGCGAAGAGGGTCGGGAAGAATGTGGAGGGGGGGGAAGGGGGGGAAGGGGGGAGGGGCGCCGTAAGGCATCTTTATTGGCCGATACACGATTAATCCGCTCAGCGTCGTGCTGAAAAACGCACTTTTAATCAACTTGACAAGCCCTGAGAATAATGAGGTGTTCCGCAACCGATGTTATTGACTTTATAAACCTAGCAAATAGGGTTTGATCACCCTAAAATTCAGTGCCGAGGATTGGCAAAATACATAAATACATATACATCGGTGTTAAAGTATTTATGTATTTTGCCAGTAATCCTTCCCAAGAGATTACAAAGAGAACGGTGATTTACGAGATTATGAATTTAGACAAGGTGATAATCTTTGTAAGAAGATTAAAAATAATAATAATAATAATAATGATGATAATTTGAGGGCACATATGGGGGCACTGTCTTGTCCTTCCCCTCCTCTCTCTCTCTCTCTCTCTCTCACACACACACACACACACACACACACACACACACACACACACACACGTACACACTCTTTCTCTCTCTCTCTCTCTTTCACACACACTCTTTCTCTCTCTCTCTCTCTCTCTCTCTCTCTCACACACACACACACACACACAAACATACGCTCTCTCTCTCTCTATCTCTCACACACACGCGTACACGTACACACCCGCAAGCACGCACGTGCGCTCAGGCTTTGGACCATATTTCTTCAAATTTGGTTAATTACAAAAAGCACGGGACGCGGTTGATGATGATAAATGAACTCAATGAACCCTTTCATTGCACCTTCAGAAGAGTAAAAAATCAACCGGGTACATTTAAACATACCCTGAAAGCAATCTGTCGGCAGACTTAACCTTAAGCAGATGGTTAAGCTCCAACCGAAATGATTACATTCTTAAAAAAAAATTACAATGAGTTCCACTACTCTCGACTTCTTCGTTTTTAATTAACGAAGTGGAGGATTAGCGCGAAGCTATCCGGGATCAGCAGCGTTACTCCAACACAAGAATACAAATGTTTAGTGGGAAAAAATAATCCAGGCGCTCTGGAGTTGCACCGACTGTGTCACTGGGCCCACACATTGACATGCATTACACGAGCCTTTAAACCCGGCTCATCCGCGGAGCAGAAAGGCCATTACTGTCACCAAACTACCGCACTGTAACACACATTCAGTGATATGGCAAAAGCAATACAGAGCACTAGACATATACAGGCAGATTAATACCATACAAGTACTTAGTTCTCTACGCGCTAATTAATGGAAACTAGTCTATAGTGGACTATAGAAGTAGAAGGTATTTTTTTTCTAATACTTCATAAGTTGCCACATTTGTTGTTTCAGTTTAATGTAAAAGTTGCACGATATTTGACATGAATTTGAGTACTCATAGGCCTATAAAACTAATAAATCAGGTATATACATATGGTCATATTATGCTATCGAATCGCTGCACAACTGTGCAAATATATTTTTTCAAACATTATACTTGAGCGCCATCTACCGGAATTCGCAAACAGTTACAGTATTAAGATTTATTAGTAAATGCTGAAACGGTTATCAATTGGCATTTAAATTAATCTAAACGTGCCCAGAAAAAGGAATATACAATATAATAAAGAAATAGAATAATCAATAGGCATACACTATCAAACACACAGATGGGTCAGTACATGGGTGCAAGTTCTAAAAGGTATCTGACAGAACAATTTAATTTCTCAGAAAAAAAACAATTGCTCAGTCTCGAAAACATAACTGATCTATATACCAAATCCCAAATTGCACTGGCAAGGAAAAACACCATAGCCTGATCTCCCTATCAGACAAAAGTACATTTAATCAAATAGATATTAAAACATTGCCAATGTCCACAAAAGTACCATAGAAATGACACAGACAATCAAAATGTAGACTGTCAAATGTTTCAGGAATCTGTAGCAAGGCTATCAGAGAATGCTGTATATACCCAAGGCCAAAACACAAAGACACTAGATTCAGACGCATCCCTGAGCAATAGAAAGAAGTTTAATTTCTCTGTATTTAAATTAAATTAAGATGTAAATTACTTTGCGAAGTCAAATTGATTTTTCAATAGTATATATAATAAATAAAACTATTTTATACCAACTAATACCTTAAATGTAGCAGACCTTTTGCAATCATTTTGAATTCAGATAAAAGCGGTTTAGCTCAACTTAGCTCAGATGTGGTGAATGGTTGCAAGCAAGTTTGAAGGATGTAGTGGGCTACTATATATCGCAAAAGGTTTTATGGTGTGTATCAGGCCAATATAGACAATTTGTCCAACCATTTTGCCCAAACTGCTTTACACAACAGATCAAATAAACTTTCTTCAAATCCCAAATCATAGCTCATGAGAGCATTGTTTAAATTACAATTTGTCTGAAAATGTTCCTATTTCTCTTTATTGACCTCAATCTAATGTACAGTACTTGGAAAAGAAAAAAGACAAAATAATTTAAAACATTATCTATATACTCTCTCCTTCTTCACACAGAGAACTTCAATGTTGTCTTCATCAAAAATGTATCTTTGTTACATTTCATATTATCTTTCTAACAGAAAGGCTGGTACTCGTCCTTATTTTACCCTCATATAATCATTGTATTAGAGCCACAGTATGAGTCTCTGTTCGTTTTCTGCTGCCTCCTCATGTATAACAGGTATATAAAGTATGAATATAAAGTAGATCCGAGGACCTTTTAGTATTGTTTTCATTAACCCATTCAAGAACAGTTCTTTGTAAGAAAACCTAGACAGTGAATTGTATTTTTATATAACCTAACACCTATTATAAAGCCTAGAAAATGAATTTATACACTGTACACTCTCAAAAATAAGGGAACATTTTTGCTGGGTGGTACATATATTAAAGGTACATGATACAACTTCTGTACCTTTATTATACATTATACTGCACCTATAGTATATGGTATATATAATTTATATTACAGTACACTCTCAGACATGAAGGTACCTTTTTTACTGGGTGGTACAAGCACGTTCTGTACCTTTAGGATATTTGCTTTAACTGGATTTACCCCAGGTAAAGCATACACACAGAATGGTGTACCTTTAATTAGCTTTTAGAGTAAAGCTACATTACTGGTCCTTAAGGTTCAATTATGTACCTTAAATTCTTTTTAAAGCTATGCTATATTCATGTTTCCAGGTGAAATATACAGGTCGGCTATAAAAGATGAATCCTTGATAGTACTATATCAGTGACAAGCACAGTTTGGTACATTATAGTGTATCGTGGGCCTAATGAACCCCATACGGATATTTATGTATATGCTAAGAAAACTTTCCTGAAAATGAAAAACGTGCCTTTTATTAAAACCTTAAGCCTTTCGAATTCTTTCTGCAGTCTTAGACCGCCATCTAGTGGCCAAATGCCGGGACTTCTGAATAAAGGTCAGTGTAAAAAATGTGGACCAATATACCTAGGGCAGGGGTCGGCAACCTGTACCACTCAAAGAGCCATTTGGACCCGTTTCCCACAGTAAAGAAAACACTGGGGGCCGCAAAACCCTTTTGACATTTAAAATAAAATAACACTGCATATAACGGTTTTTTTTTTGCCTTTATGCTATGTATAAACAAACTATAATGTGTTGCATTTATGAAATGTAGAGAAAACAAAATTACATTTCTGCATGCAACAAAACAATTTGACCTCCGAAAAAATGACGTTGGGTTGAAGGTTACTTTCAAATAAAATATTTAAACTCAAACAAAACTCGCATATGTACTTGAACTTGCAGACTTCATCCACTTGTTGAAGTGATTTTTACTCAGATCAACCTTCCGCATCAGTTCCGAAACGGCTTTTTTCCTCTCATCTCCATCCGACATAACATTTTTTAACACGTTTTATTTAGATGTTACAAGATCACCATAATCTTCAAATTTAGAATTACAAACTAAAATAAAATACATTTTAAAAAGCCACAGGGAGGCTGTCATGGATCCTCCGGAAGCAGTGCGCATGCGCCATGCATGCGCGCTGCATTTGCTCGGCTCCGAAGCGGACTTGACTGACAGTTCTAAACACGTGGACTTTTGCCTAGCCCTGTGTACGTTGTTTGCTGATCGCCTGACCCTCGCCTGTCTCTGGATTACCTCTGTTGGATTTACGTTTGGGATTACACTGTTTGACACTGTTTGTAAATAAAGCACGGTTCCCACTGCAATTGCGTCCTGCCTCATTCTCCGCCGTCACGAGACGTGACAGAGCCGAATCAGAAGGATGAAAGAGCCGCATGCGGCTCCGGAGCCGCGGGTTGCCGACCCCTGACCTAGGAAATCGACGGAACGTGAGTAATTTAACAAAGATAAAAACATGACATTTGTGTCAAAATAACAAGAAAAAAGTGCAGGATACGACACCAAGGCGTACCACATAACCACATGGTTAAACTAGAGCGTGGTGTTTACTCAATTAAGAATTCACAGGGATGTCCATGTACAGATTAAGTAATCCATGCCCTGATTCTCTGATGATGGTCCTATATAAATTACAGGTCTTTTTCAGAGAGTTGAGATTTGTTTTTACCTCATCAAACATCAAGTGGGCGACAGATTTCATTTCCTTCAAGCTGCAAATCTATATCACCGGTACCTACCTGAAATAAATTATCGAATCATTGTTGTTCACTGTACTAAGTGTGCGAACTGACTTTCTGAGGAGTCAGGGTTTTTTTTCCAATTTGCCCAGATTAACTAGTTCGTGTAATGTAGATGCATTGGTTCAATGAACCACTATGCTATCCTGAACACAGTAGGCCTACATGAACATAGTACTTTAAATGCTATAATTCATACAATGCTGTTAGTGCTGAACAGTGCCATGAACGCCTTAAAATGTAGTAGGCTATGTACTTTCTGAACTACTCCACAATTTACTTGTTTTTTCTTACCAGTAAAAAAAAACTGCTTTCTGTCTGTTCTCTATCTCTTACTCACATTTATGAGTCGTGACGAAAGCCTCTTGCACAATGGTATGTATGCTATCGAACAATTTCGATACAAAAGAACAAAAAGAATATGTTTAAAAACGCCGCAGTTTTTGTATGACCATCTCATCCATCCATCCATCCATCCATCCATCCATCTCATCCATCCATCCATCTCATCCATCCATCCATCCATCTCATCCATCCATCCATCCATCTCATCCATCCATCCATCATCTCGTATATGTCAAAATTATATTTAAGTGATTCCTAACCACTTCACCGCTGAATGATCATGAGAGAACCCGATGTGGTCTTCTGCTGTTGTAGCCCATTAAGGTTCAATGTTTTGTGAATGCTGAGATCTTTTTTTCTGATCACCACGGTTGTAAAGACTGCTTATTTTAATTAGTATAACACAGGCAGCTTGAACAAATCTGGCCACTTTCCCTGACCTCTATTATCAACATGCGTTTTAACCCACAGAACTGTCGCACTCTCACTCAGTGTTGGTTGGGTTGTTTGTTTTCACAGCATTGTGACATTTAACAATACATGTCATGTAACAATATCACAAACTGAAAGTACGAGGAGTATTTATCAGCCCTAATAATTTCACCAAAAAGATGTTCACAACATTTTTAACTAGCAATTATGAAAACGTCAGACAGCGCCTGCGGTTCGAACCCAGTTTCCCGAGTGAAAGATAGAAAGTCTTTTGGAAGTAACCACTTGGCTACGCTGACGCAGTGATCAAGGTGCGTGTTCACATATTTAACTAGTATATTTCAATTCTGCGTAATAACACTACAAATTGAAAATAATGTTAGTATGATATATATGTTTGTATGTATTGTTTTATTAAAAATATTTTTTTCTAGAAATAATTAAAACGTCAGACGGCACCAGTGGTCCGAACCCAGGACTCAAGAGTCACCGGATAGATTACCCGTGAAGTAACCACGTAGCTACACTGACGCAAGTACACGCCCACTCTACAGCCTACTTAACTGGTACAGTAAGAGTGTGTACTGTGTATGGTGAACTTTTGTACTATTTACACAATGACAATACAAAGTGAAAGTGATATCTGGTGTCAGAAACGTGCCGACAATATTCATATGTGAGAGAAAAAAACAGTTGTCCATCTATATAACTTGTATTGTGTCTCAAGGAATGTATAAATCCTGTGTACCGCATTTATTTTCTGTTCTCTCAAAATACGAGAGACAAATCTTTTTTTATTATTATTCATTTTATTTGTATACTTGGGAATTGGACATTAAATGTGAGAAAATAATTTCCCGTGTGTGCAAGTGCATAAATGCCATGGAGGAATAACCACTTGGCTATACAGACTGAGCGGCTACCCTATAGCTCACGTGACAAGTACTTATCAGCATAGCTAATAATAAGGATAACAAATATACAAACTAAAGATATTAAATAAATATGCTGATATTTAGTATTTTCCTTTATTTTTGTAAACTTCATTCCTCTGCTCATTGGAGTGATCGGTTGCCATGGAATCGTGCAACAGGTTTTCAATCAGGACTGACAGACTCGCAAACCCAGGAATTAGTTTAATGTCGAGATATTCAGCTTTACCTAGGATCACGATTTTGTTATTTGATTTTGAAAACAAAGAAAGACATGGGTCTGTAGGTGTCACGGGGAAAGACGCGAAGAGAGGAAAGCTTCAAATCAGAGCTATGGATTTCAAAATAGCAGTCTCAAAACCTGATACTAAAAAACTTAACACTTGGTTGTTTTAAAATCAACCGGAAAACCTTGCCGGAATTTCGGGATTTTACGGTTTAAAATCAGGGGTTGGGAAAAAGTAGCCTGCAGAAAAAAGGATATGTGTGTCAAAATCTTACTCAATTAATAAAATAAAAAATGCAGTTAATCCACACTCCATTTGTTTACATGATTGTTTGTTCCATTAACTCAATGAGCAGTATGTGCAACCAGAAATGATGTAGGTCTGTAAGGCAATTCAATTCAATTTTATTTGTATAGCGCTTTTTACAATAGACATTGTCTCAAAGCAGCTTTACATGAATACAAACACAGTACATACACAGTAAAAGTGAGAAATTATCCCAAATGAGCAAGACACTGAGTGGCGACAATGGCAAGGAAAAACTCCCTAAGATAGGCTTTATAATTACAGGACATAATTATGACCATAAATACATATACATTTATACGTGTGTGTGTGTGTGTGTGTGTGTGTACATTTTTTATTTATTTTTAAGGGGTAAGAGGACACAGTGGCTTGGTGGTTAGCACGTTTGCATCACACCTCCAGGGATGGGGGATTGAATCCTACCACTGCCCTGCGTGCAAAGTTTGCAAGTTCTCACCGTGCATTGTAGATTTCCTCTGGTACTCCAGTTTCCTCCCCCTGTCCATGCATTGCAGGCTGATTGGACAAATTAAGCCCAATTTGTCATTTTCCATCCCGGTATCATGTGACTCGTTAGTGTTACAAGGTCTCAGGTCTCCCTCATACTCTCTCACACGCCCTCATACTCTTCACTGGAAGTTCAACATGGTACCTCATGGCAAATAACTCTCTGAGGATCTACAAAAAAGAATTGTTGCTCTACATAAAGATGGTCTAGGCTATAAGAAGATTGCCAAGACCCTGACACTGAGCTACAGCATGGTGGCCAAGACCATACAGCGGTTTAACTTGGAAGGGCGCACGGTGGCTTAGTGGTTAGCATGCCCGCCTCACGTCCGCTGGGGTTCGAGTCCCGCCAGGGCCATGTGTGTGCGGAGTTTGCATGTTCTCCCCGTGTGTCGGGGGTCCCCTCCGGGTACTCCGGTTTCCTCCCCCAGTCCAAAGACATGCATGTTAGGCTGATTGGCGTGTCTAAAGTGTCTGTAGTGTATGAATGGGTGTGAGTGTGTAAGTGCTTTTGCCCTGTGATGGACTGGCACCCTGTCCAGGGTGTACCCCGCCTTGTGCCCGATGCCTCCTGGGATAGGCTCCAGGTTCCCCGTGACCCTGAAAAGGAGTAAGCGGTTGAAGATGGATGGATGGATGGTTCCACTCGGAACAGGCCTCGCCGTGGTCAACCAAAGAAGTTGAGTGCACGTGCTCAGCGTCATATCCAGAGGCTCAGGCAAACTGAAATTAAGAAGAGTGTTAGGATCATAAAGCATACATGTAGCCAAATTTACAACCTATTTTTCTAGAAATGACTAAAACGTCAGACGGCACCAGTGGTTCGAACCCGGGACTCAAGAGTCACCAGATAGATTCTGCAAGAAGTAACCACGCAGCTACACTGACGCAGAGAAATACTCACTCTACAGCCTACTTAACTGGTACGGTGAGCGCTTGTGGTGAACCTTTGTACTATTTACACAATGACAATACAAAGTGAAAGTAATATCTGGTGTCAGAAACGTGCCGACAATATTCATATGTGAGAGAAAAAAACAGTTGTCCATCTATATAACTTGTATTGTGTCTCAAGGAATGTATAAATCCTGTGTACCGCATTTATTTTCTGTTCTCTCAAAATACGAGAGACAAATCTTTTTGTCTCTCGTATGTGAGAGAAAAAAACAGTTTTTCACCTATATAACTTGTATTGTGTCTCACGCCACACACTGCATCAAATTGGTCTGCATGGCTGTCGTCCCAAAAGGAAGCCTCTTCTAAAGAAGATGCACAAGAAATCCCGCAAACAGTTTGCTGAAGACAAGCAGACTAAGGACATGGATTACTGGAACCATGTCCTGTGGTCTGATGAGACGAAGATAAACTTATTTGGTTCAGATGATGTCAAGACCTAAACCCTGTTGAGCATCTGTGGGGCATCCTCAAATGGAAGGTGGAGGAGCACAAGGTCTCTAACATCCACCAGCTCCGTGATGTCATCATGGAGGAGTAGAAGAGGACTCCAGTGACAACCTGTGAAGCTCTGGTGAACTTCATGCCCAAGAGGGTTAAGGCAGTGCTGGAAAATAATGGTGGCCACACAAAATATTGACACTTTGAGCCCAATTTGGACATTTTCACTTAGGGGTGTACTCACTTTAGTTGCCAGAGGTTTAGACATTAATGTCAGTGTGTTGAGTTATTTTGAGGGAACAGTAAATTTACACTGTTACACAAGCTGTACACTCACTACTTTACATTGTAGCAAAGTGTCATTTCTTCAGTGCTGTCACATGAAAAGTTATCATCAAATATTTACACAAATGTGACTCACTTTTGTGAGATACTGTATGTTTGTATGTATGTATGTATGTATGTATGTATGTATGTATGTATGTATGTATGTATGTACAGTACTGTGGAAAAGTATTTTATGACTTTTACATTATCGAGTCAGTACAAAAACATTTTAGATTCCCAAACATTAGATTTCCAGCACAAAATAAAATGTTACAGACAAATGTTTGCATGTCAGTAAGGAAATCAATATATTAAATGGTAGGAGACCACATTTCAGACAAAACAAACATAATGATGACTGCTGAATTTTGCTGCAAAAATGAGAAGCAAGTGCAACAGTCAAAGCCTCCAGAAGAACCGTGGCTGGTTCTGGAAGATGTTCAAAAAAACTAACAGCTCATTTCCTTAAAAAACTTAATTCTACCTGAGACTACTTTTTTTTAAGGCAAAGGATTGTCACACCAAATACTGCCTTTGTTTCACTTTTACTGTTTACTGCTCTTTATAGTATTTTTAATGGAGAAACAGTTAATAAAATTTTTTTTGAAGGCATCTTGAAGGCACTACAGCATTTACTTGCATTTGCCTAAGACTTTTGCACAGTACTGTATATAATAAAAACAGTACAATAGTGTTACAGTGTTACAGCCTGTTTATTTGTCATGTGCACAAAATGTCAGGGACAATTGTACATTGAAATGCTTATTGTGAGGCTCAGATTCTCTAAAGCTGTACAATACATAAAATACACATTAAAAAAAATACATAAATTTACTTGAGAAAATGTAAATATAAAAAAATAAAAATAAATTAAAAAAGAATGTACATTTAATGTACATAACTGGATCCTGGCATTTTTGCTCATTCGTCTTGTCAAATCAGATTTTTGTTCTTGGCTGAAAGGGGTGGAATCTGATGTGGTCTTCTGCTGTTGTAGTTCATCCACCTCAAGGTTAAATGTTTTGTGCATGCTGATATGTTTTTCTGCTCACCACGGTTGTAACGAGTGCTTATTTAAAATTATATTATGTGAAGTTCCCAGGAGATCAGCAGTTTGTGAAATTCTCAAACCAGCCCATCGGGATAGCAGAATAGCTTTATTATTATTATTTATTTTTAATATATAGGGAATTATTTAACATAATAGCTTTTTAAATAGGGAGATTGAACAGAATAGCTTTTTTTTAATAGACATAGATTTTAAAAGGGTCACATGGTTAGAAAAAGTACCAAGCATGTTACTTTGTCATAATAATATCACAAACTGATAGTACGATGAGTGTTAGCCTAAATAATTTCACCTAAAATATGTTTATACAACTTATTTATCTCGAAATGATGAAAACATCAGACAACGTCTGCGGTTCCAACCCGCTTTCCTAGGTGGAAGTATCCTGATCCGGTGGAAGTAACGACCTGGTTACGATGACGTAGAGACTAACCTTCTTACCTGTTTATTTACTTCATTTCCGTGTAACAATACTACAAACTGAAAATAAGAAGAGTGTTAGGATCATAAAGCATACATGTAGGCAAGTTTACAACCTATTTTTCTAGAAATGATTAAAACGTCAGACGGCACCAGTGGTTCGAACCCGAGACTCAAAAGTCATCAGATAAATTCCAGAAGAAGTAACCACGCAGCTACACTGACGCAGAGAAATACTCACTCTACAGCCTACTTAACTGGTACGGTGAGCGCGTGTGGTGAACCTTTGTACTATTTACACAATGACAATACAAAGTGAAAGTAATATCTGGTGTCAACATGGGCGTAACCACGCACTCTTTGTTGAGCAAATACAAATCTGCCCCCCCCCCCCCCCC
>JAFFST010046288.1:97285-112475 GCA_022414735.1 Noturus placidus | reverse complement strand
TTTATCTTTAAGCAGAGAAAGTTTGCGGCTCCACTAAGCAGCAGCCGCAAAAAAAAAAAATAACACGATCCTTCTCTGCAGAGAAGTCCTGTCTTTTGTTGTTGTTTTGATTTTTTTTGCAGTACATCCACTTAAGCTGAGTGACAGAGTGAAGCCCGAGCTGCACCACCTTCTCGTCTTCTGCCCCTCACGTTAACAAGTAAAAAAAAAAAAAAAAAAACTGTGGGAAAATACACATTGGGAAAGAGGAGAGGAAAGGGTGGTTTCTCCGTGCATTCCCCCTGCAGACCAGACGCTTCTAAAAACTCACTCTGAGAATGAAAGCAGAAGAACAAGATTTTAGCAGCGGCACATAGATCAGTCCACCCTCCCTTGCAAACCCCAACCCCCTTCTCTCTCTCTCTCTCTCTCTCTCTCTCTCTCTCTCTCTCTCTCTCTCTCTCTCCCTCTCCCTCAGACGCGCTTGCTTTTATCAGATCCGTGCGCGCGCGCGCGTGTGTGTGTGTGTGTGTGTGTGTGTGTGTGTGTGAGAGAGAGAGAGAGAGAGAGACTGAGGGTGCGGTGTGAGCGCAGTTTTAGAGTCTTCCCCAACGGGACCGTGCGCTGTATCTGTCTCTATTACCACCGGGGTAGACACCGAGACAACAAGACCCAGGGGAACTCTGCCTGCATCTCACCTGCTGGCTTTTATGACTGTATTTTCGCAAACCATACTCCCGAAGTCCCCATTAACTGCCCATTATTCTAGTGTGTCCCTGCCCCAGCACACCTGACTCAGCTCATCAGCTCATTAACAAGCGCTTGACGAAGTTCAAACGGATGCTGGAGCATGGGAAGCGCCACAAAACAAATGTGCAATGCAGGGCTACTCCAAGTGTAAGGCTAGAAAGTGTGGAATTAAGGTAATAAAAAAGTTTCTTTGCGCACAGGGACTTTTAGTGCCTTTTGAAAGAGTGATGCGTTTTGGGATCCTGCGTTTCATAACAGGGGAAGTGAAGAGAGGAGAGTTTGAAAAGGAGAGGGAGGTATGTAAGCACAGGGTCGGCTCCAAAAGGAACATTTCTCAGGGAATTCGGCAGCAACGCCCGCTCTTGCCCCCCTTCCAGCACCACCACCTCCCCCTTACCGCGACAGAACCGCAGACGGTCAGCCAAGCCAACACACTCACTCTCCCTCCCTTTCACTCTTCTTTCTGTCTTTCTCACACTCTCACGCACATACACTCCAACTTAATTCTTTAAGTGTTATGTGCAGGGGTATTTAATCCCCATAAAGTAATGATAGTGTGTGTGTGTGTGTGTGTGTGTGTGTGTGTGGTTATTAATAGCGGTCCATCCGGGAGAGTAGATAATTTATGATAGAGGATAGCGAATTACAGGTTAGCTCTCCAGTGTCGCCAGTGTTCTTTTACACTCATATGTACTGTATCATCCTCCTACTTGTGACCTGGCTGCTCCTTGCCTGACCTCTTTCAGCTTACGAAGAATGTGCTGTTGGATGGAAAGCTGTTTGTCAGTGGAAGAAAATGAAGCATATAAGGTCCAACATAAATTCATCTAACATGCAGGGACTAAAGCCTTGGAGTCCTTTCAGCATCCATCAGGTGCAGGCTCCAGCTGTCCAGTGACCTTTGTTACTACTCAATAGTCTTCACTAGGGGGCACCACATGGGAGAACAGGCATACATACAAAACCTGAGAAAAATCTTAGAGTACGATTGGGATGCATTAATAAATGCATCAGCATCATCATCTTCAGTAACTGTTAATCCGGGCCAGGGTTGGAGTAGATCCAGAGCCTATAATTTGAACACTGGGCATGAAGTGGGTATACTCGTATTCCATCACATGGCATGACACACACACACACACACACACACACACAAAATAGTCAATCCACCTATTGGCATTTTTTTTGGAGTTTGGAGGAAACCAGAGAACCCGAAGGAAACCATATGGACACAAGGAGAACAGGCACAGAAACTTCACACAGACTGTAACCTGAGCACTTGATTGAACCTGGAGTTGTGTAGCAGCCATGCAACCCACTGCCCATCTATGCCACCCTAATGCTAATTATATATTTTTATACTTATTATAATTGTACTAATTCTGTAATTACTATAATTTTATACTGAAAATAGTACACTTACTATACACACTATCCACAAAAAAAGCATTAAACTGATGATTTAAGTTGCCAACACTTTTCCTTGCAGTGGTATAGTAATAGCAGAAGAGTCCCAGTTGATGCAGACCCTAAAAATTGAAACTTAAAACAAATCATTTAAGCACCATTTGACAAGTTGACAAGTTCAAGCACATCAGCTGTATTTCTTTTGTCTTTCTAGAAGACATTTTAGTCGGATTGCTTCATTTGACCTCATTCTGTTTCTCATTCATTTTTTTCCACCGTTTTGCTCTGTCTCTTTAATTCCTCATGCCTTTTTTCTCTCCCTCCTTTGGCCTTTTCACGCTGCTTGTGGCCTGAGTATTGATTGCCCATGTCTTTGCTTTTGCAGCTTCGGGCTATTGATCTTTGGCTGAAACATTTACTCTCTCTCTCTGTCTCTCTCTGTCTGTCTGTCTGTCTGTCTCTCTCTCTCTCTCTCTCTCTCTCTCTCTCTTTAAACTCACACACACACACACACACACACACACACACACACACACACACACACATTCATGGCTGCAGCCAGTATTGTCTTTGTTTGAGATGGCTTGCTTTGCATTGGGCAGTGGTGCGAGAGGTGTCAGTTGTTGAGTCCTTCTTGGCTGTGCATCTGGCTCTCTCTCTTGTGCTTTCTCCCTCTCTCTCTCCCCTGCTCTGGGTCCAGCTCTGCAGGCGCTTTCTGAAGCCTGTTCAATATAGCCATTCGGTCTCGCAATTAACATCCATCACCCCACGTCAATACAGGTCCAGCCAAAGACCTAAGAGTTGCCTCTGAGGCTGCTGCAGCTGTGTGTGTGTGTGTGTGTGTGTGTGTGTGTGTGTGTGTGTGTGTGATTGTATGCATGGTATATATGTTCCAAGGCCCCAAAGCTGTCTTTCACATACACTTGGATTACCCACACCCATACACACACACATACACACCCATGCACACACACACATGCTGGTATTTATGTCAGGTCTGCTGTAGGGCTTAGCTGAAGGTCACAGTGTTAACAGGACCTGAGTCTGGCTGTGGCCCACCAGCTGCAGATGTTCTACACTGCTCCTAGGCACATGTGTGTGGTGTGTGCTATTCTGCACTGCTACAACACCATACTGTCACCACACATTGAAAAATGATGGGCATGTTTCTATGCCTCCATTTTCTATTGTCATGTAACTGCTCACATACGTATGTCCATTACATGTTGTTTTTGCCAGTTTAAGTAGATCAACCAGACCCCTTTTTAAACAGTTTAGGTATGAGATGTGCTTTATATAAAATTCATTCATAATCTGTTCATATCCAGTGAGTTCTTTATCCTGGTCACGGTCGTAGTGGATCCAGAGCCTATCACAGGCACACTGGGATTAAGGTGGGAATGCATTCTGGATTGGATGCCAGTCCAACACAGGCCAACACAGGCTACCAATTTAGCATAGTCAGTCCACCTACTGACATGTTTCTGGAGGTGGGAGGAAACTGGAGAACCCAGTGGAAACCCACACAATACTGTACATTGGAAGTAAATGAAAAACTCCAGACAGTTACTAACCCCAAGCCAAGAATTGAACTGGGGACACTGGAGACAGTGATTCACTGCACCACAAAATCACCACATTATTTTACAATATCACCATAAAATAAACCATAAACTTTTCATATCATTAGGTTCTAATGATGAAGATTAGGTTCTGAGACATACAACTTGTTTGATGGTTATAGTTGGTCATATAAGTCAGCTTTTTACATCATAATTAACTAGTCTTGAACTGTGTTGCACTGTTAATGCCTCAAACCAACAGTATGGAGCTCTGGGGTTCAAGCTTGAGCCTTCTTGATTTTGTTTATTTCTTCCTGTGGTTGTGTGAGTACCCAGGTACTCCAGTTTCCACCGACCTCCCAACAGCATGCTGGTTAGTGGATTGACTGTTGTAAATTTCTTCAATGTGTAAGGATGTTCTATGATGTATTGGTGAACATTTGCACTGTATTCTGGCACTGAATGTTTCTTGGATAATCTGCATCAACCTAGACCACAATGAACCAATTGCTGAAAATGTAATGAATGGTGTTTACTTCATAGCAAACAAAAATCAATCAGAGACAGATCACATATTTAAGTCATTGTTAGTACCTTCATTTACAACTGCAGGCTTGGTGATATCTGGGATGATCAAATTAATCCTGGCCTTGTTTTTTTTTGTTGTTGTAATGTTAATGTTAATGGTGTGTGTGTGTGTGTGTGTGGGCCTGGTTGGCAATTGCAGTGGTGATTACATTTCTGAGCTCCAGTCTTATGGTTCTTATTAGAGAGGCACTTGATAGAACGTCTATTGTAGTGTTGCACGTCTTTTCATAAAGTCATTATCTGCAATGGAACTCCTTTCATCAACAAGCCTCTAAATTTAAAAAAGCGTGTAAATGTATGAGACACATTATTAAGTGTCTTTGATGATGGGCTCTGGCGGAATATGTTCAACACAGCTCTTTGAAATGAGAATCTGTTAGACACTTGTAGCATGAGCTCGGACAGATGTGTGATAAACAGGACAGGAACTAATTAGCATGCAATGCTCACACCCATGTGTGTATATTACTGCCATGAAGAGATGAAGGAGGTATGATCAAGAGAAAAAGAGGAAAAGAGAAAGAATAAGGAATTAAATATTGTTTTTATTAGCAACGATGTTGGTGGTGGGGTGTCGGCCTTCAAGCTTGGAGATTAATCCTGGGAAAGTGAGTGAGTGTTGCTTCATTTTTGGAATCCGTCACAGCTGTCTCATGCAGTCAAGGGACACAAAAGATGAGGAATAACTTTGCTTTTCTCATTTTGTAACGTGCGGTTCTAGTTAAAAGAAATACAGAATTGTTTAAAATGATAACTTCAACAAGCACAGTTGGAGAGCCACCAATGATATTCCACATGTATTCTCTCCCATGTGATGTGAATCCACTCAAACTAAGCAGTACCATTTGGTGTTAGTCTTTCAATTAGCTCTCATTGAAGTGAGCTCTCCACCTGGTTGCTATAATCACTAAGAATATCCAACAACATTTTGGTGGAGAACCATCTGTTCCTAGAAGAAAAGGCCAGAAGAAAGGTAGTGTTTGGACTAAATATACTCAGGACTCATGTGTACTGTAGCTAAAGTTAAAGTCATTGGTTACAGCTCCATCCTCCAGGTCCCAGAAATTCCAGTAAGGTCTAGATTTTGGTAGCGTATGAAATTCAGGTCCTCAGCCAATCAGTTCTTAAGAAACACCGACATGCTTGATGTGTTGGTTTGGTATTCGTTAAACAAACTGTGTGTCTTGACAAGTGGGATTGCACTCAAAATATGAGTTTCTTTTCAGGATTTTAATCATATCCATGCCTGTGCATTCTGGGACCAATTTCTTTAACCAATCACCTGCCAAAATGATCTGCTGCAACAGGGACAGATTGGCTCGTTTATTTTTGATACGTCATAGTGTTCATATGAACTTCTTCCTAAGAAGTTCAACGTATGTAAGTGGTAGTAAATTTATCCTCAACATTCCTTGGCACACTCTGGCTTGATGTTCCTTGTTCTTTCAAGAACACAAGAAGTCTAATGTTTTCAGCTGGCTTCAGAACATTCAGTAAAAACACTGACAAGCCAAATGAACTTGTCTAAATGAAGGAGAACATTTTTCAACTTTGCCAGCAATTACTAACAGGTATGGCACTCCACTTAAAACTTTTGAATTTGTTGTGGAGGTTTTGGTCACTTTGAAAGAGCCTAGAATGAGAAAGGGCCAGTTCATGTCCAGTGTCTAAAGAGCTATACAAGGCTGGGAGAATGAATGTGTAATTGAGTAATTAACAGCAGGCATTGTTTTTGAACAGCTATCTGGCTCCAAATAAAAGCATATTGGCAGAAATACCAAACTGAGATCATTGTATTGCACTGCAGCAGCAAGCTATGGAATTTGTCCTTTGCAGCACCTGGGTAACGAAAAATAAAGCAAAAGTGTTTTGCTCAGTAACGCACGCTATGGTTGGAACAAGACAGAAGGCAGAGGGTCTATCCTTCACTTTAATTTCTTTACCCTTCCCATACCCATCCTCTTCCTACAGTCATATAATAAGTTCCATCTAGCACTCTAAAGGTTTTATGAAGGACCCTATAACAGAGGGTTTCCCTTTCTGAAAAGATTCCAAGAAAAAATATTTAGAAAGCTAGAACAATTCAAATAAAACTTGAGCCACCAATTTTTTCTATACATCCTGTCCCGTACTTTCACATTAATATCTCATCCACTGAATTACGAGTTTGGCTAAGTGTGTTTTATTGTAGTTTGTATTTATGCTCCGTGTGTATCGCATGCCAAGTATGTGAAGGTAATAGGTGGTAGATTGGAAGGCTTAGGGCATGTAAGATGTATGGTATGACTATGTATATTTAGAATATGAGGTCAGGGCCTGCATTCCATGGGCTGGATCCCTCTTGATGAGGAAACCAGATGTGTTTTTTTTTTTTTTTATTCTGAGTCCTGGATGTCATTTTTTCATTCTTTCTTCTTCTTTTCCTCCCCTTCGTCATCATCTTAACCATTGTTTTTTTCATGATCAAATGTGAGTTGGAGCTAGTCACCTCTGTCTACCTGCTCTCTGTCCTTCCACATTGTTTGTCGACTTATGCTCCTCTCTTTCTGCCAATCCATCTATCTTGCAGTGACCTTTTTTGGTCGTTTGCGGACTAGCCATCCCACTGAGTAGAGGAGGAACTCTAATGTTTATAAAAGCCTTTAATGTGCTATGTAATTACTCTGGCAACACCTCCTCTTATTACTCACTCAAGTAAAGCACCTTACAATCACCCTGTCAGAGAAAGAGAGAGCACAGAAGACTCTATCTCTGTCTATAACTTTTTATTTCTCAGTCAAACCCTCAGCTCCATCAAATATTCTTTTTCTGATTTTTGTTTTTTGGATGTTTTTTTCTTTTTTCTTCTTCATGGTCCTCCCCAGCATATATCAACTTGCCCCCTCCACCCTATCTCTACCTCACTGTCTTCCTCTGTCTGTCTGTCTCTCAGCTTTGCCAACTTTGCAGGTGGTACTTAATGCTACAGTACATTTGTCTTTGGAAAAACAAAGGCATTAGTTGGGCTAGTTCAGAGAGGAGAGTCTGAGGATAGAAGAGGATGAATGGAACTTTTGCTGTAGAAAAATGAGAGAGGGAGTGTGTTTAGGGGTGAGTAAGCAGGGCCATTGAAGAACTAAACATTGTGGGTGAGCATGGATGTGTGTGGATACATGCAAGAGTGGTCAAGCCTGACGACTGCCTTTGTAGCACTCACCCTCTTTGTTACACTGGACTTCTAGTGAACAACCCAGTTCCGACACAGTCGCACGGCATTGTCTTTTCCTTCTCATCCTTTTCCCCCATTCTCCTAAACCCCTTTTCACACTTCACGATCTACGACTCCCTAGTTTTACAGCATTCTTTAAACAGGATTTGGATTTAAGTTAAGCTCTCGATTATTTGAGCTTTTCTGTGTGAAGCACTCTACATTAAGCTCACAGAGGTGGAAGTACCTCAATCCTTTTTTCTTCAGCCCCTGGCTTTAGGACTAATGCATGCTGCACACTCCTCAATTTGTAGGGTAAACTGGAGCTAAACCTCTACACCAGCACCTGCCCCTCCTGAGGCCTCTCTTCTCTCCTTCCTCTCATTTGTAAGGCAAAATATTATAACAAATTAAGCAGCATAACAATGGGAGGGTGTTGAGCCTGATGTCAGTCTGCGTTTCATTAGCATGGCTCGCTAACGTGTACCATCTGGAGGGGCCATAAGTGAGTTTTGCTGCTGCCCAGCATGCTGTGCCCTCGTCTGGATTGCCCATCCTGCATGGCCCCCTATTTCTCTAGATCCCCAACAGTGGCCCCTTCATTATGGCATCTTTAATTTAAGCCCGTCACACATCACCTGACACCCACACTACCAGGCCCCAATCTTTTGTCCTGCAGCAGAGAGAGAAAGAGTGAAATAGAGAAAGAGAGTGAGAATGAAAAAAAGGGAGGTGATTTTGACTTCCAAGTACTTATTCTATCTGTATATTTTGTCCGTCTAGGATCCTTCTGTCATGGTCTACTTCGCTTACTTTTTCACTGCACCTGACACATACTGTACCCAGGAGGAAATAGCATGGAGAAAGATAAAAGAAAACAAAAATCCGATGACACTTCTTCCATCACCCTCTCCTCTTTACTGTCACTGTGTGCTTTTTTTTTTTTTTTTTACAGACGCACCAAGCAGATATCACAGCTGGTTTTGAGCAGCCACAGAAATATACAATGTGACAGAAATGTGGAAGCTGACAACCGACTGGAACAGGATGCAGTTTTAGACAGAGACCAACAAAATGGAACGTGACAGAGTGCTGGAATACAGAAAATATCAGAATTCCACATAATCACATGACCGTACCAAGAGATATAGCATATGATTGTAATCATCAAAGATCCACTGCCACTCAAAAATCTTGAACTGGATTTTTATTACAGTATCTGGATGTTTATTACAGCTCGACTAGTGTCACAGACTAAACTAAATCTAAACTTACAATTGAAATTGACAAAAATATAAATATTTTTTAATTTAAGGACTTATTTAATGGCCAAAAGGACTCTAAATGACTTCTTTATTGAAGGCAGATGCATTTGGAAGGTAAACCAGTAAACCCCTTTAAACCAATGATTACAGATTATACCTTGTGTGTCATTTGCAAACAGACTGTATCTTTTTTAAAAGCGCATTTTTTTCCAATTTCGTAATTTGCCAGTTCTCACCCTCTAGCTAGTTCCCCCATAACATGGAGGATGAAAGCTAGCACATACTTTCTCTGAGACCTGTGAAGCCAGTTACAGCACCTTTTGAAACTGCTCACAGAACACACTTGGAGTAAAGTGCTAACTACCCTCTTCCAAATGCCTGAGCTCACAGACACATTATTAGCTAGAGTGTAGATTGACAGGGCAAAGTGTAATGCCATCCCTCCCACCCAGACAGAATAGCCAGTTTTACTTTCTTGGACTCCTTATTCAAACTGGCAATCAACCAATGATAGGGCAGCAGAGACTATTTAGCAGTGAGAGGGGTGTTTCTTTTGGGGTTTAAGGAATTTAGCAATAAAGGGCGGTATTTATTTGTAAGTTTGAGGTATTTAGCAGTGAGCAGGGTATATTTGTGGTTTGGGAATAAAGCAGTGTGGGCGGTGTATACTTTTTTTGGATACGTGCATTTAGCAGTAAGAAGGTATATATTTATATAGACATTTAGCAGTGATGGGGTATTTATGGGGGTGGGGGGTTTTTGGTGGCAGGGGCGTGGTCGAGGGCCTGTTTGTGACTGGAGGGTGGAGTCGGGGGAAGGTGTGGAAAGGATGAGTGTGCACCTGTGGATAGTTTATTAATAAGTGTTCTGTGTTTCAATAAGTGGCGGCGAGGAGATAAAAGGAAGGTGTGGCACGGAAGCCAGAGAGAATGAGCTTAGCTGATCTGTGTGCATTTGTGTTTGTCTCTGTGTGAGACCATGAGTTAGAACGTGTTACAAAGTACTTATAAAGAAGGAAGGAAAATAAAGAGCCCTTTTTAAGTTGTCCCTAGCCTCCCTCCAATTTCCTCCTTGTCCTCACAACCTATAAGAGTATCACACTGGTCCCGATTCCCGGGATTTGAGGAAGATATGTCAGCATGGAGCACTCACTCCATGCTGATATCATCAAAATTGTCACTGGCGTCCACCAGACTCAATATCAGACCCTCCTCAAGCTATGCACAGAGCAAAAGCAGTGCTTTGAGGCTCTTCTCCAGAATCTGACCAAAGATTGACAGGTGCTTCAGAGCTTGGTCCAGTCCAGCAGCCACTGCAATGGCAGTGTCCATGCCCCACATTACACTACGATGGGACCATGGGATGACACAGAAGCCTTCATACCCACAGATGCATGTTCATCACACATTCACACACTGGCCCTCAGCCATGCCTTTGTCCAAGACCAAGTCTCTCAGAAGATTTTGTGTTCACACTCCAGTGATGCCACAGCCATAAGTGAGAGCTGAGCATTGCAGACAGTATACCCAGACAGAATAATTGACTCAACTTTCAGGGAGGGTATCATGACATATTTCTGTCGCACGTTGAGTAACATTAGCCAATCATGGACATCTATGATATCTACAGTTGTAATCAAAATTATTGAAGCCCCATCGCAAATCAGGTTTATTGTCAAAATTTACAGACTTTCAGCTCTCTGCAATGAACAAATCAAACAAAAGCAATTAAAATAGTTCGACACAACAAATGCTTTATGCAGTTTCCCCAAATACAACTGAAAATGCAACTTATAATGATTTCTTCAGTTTCAAAATTATTAAACCCCTAAATGGCAAGCATCTTTAGTACTTAGTAGAGCATTCTTTGGCTGCTATGACATGCTGCAAATGAGATGCAGAGCCAAACACCAGCTTCTGGCAGTGTCCTGAGGAATCTTATCCCATTCCTCACTAGTAATGACCTCCAGTTCAGTAATATTCTTGAGTTTGTGTGCTGCAACCGCCTTCTTCAAATCCCACCAGAGATTTTCTATGGGGATCAAGTCAGGTGACTGTGATGGCCCTGTAGAATCTTCAAGGATTTCTTCTGCAACCAAGTCTTGATGGAATTTGAGGTATGCTTAGGATTATTGTTCTGTTGGAAGGTCCAATGATGCCCAAGCTTCCAGCTTCCTCAACTATGGCATGACGTTTTCTCCTAGGATTTCCTGATATGTCAATGAATCCATCTTGCCTTTCACGCACTAAAGGTTTCCAGTGCCAAAGGAGTCCCTCGAGGATTTTTCACAACCTGCCTTCTCAGATATCTGGTTATATTTAACCATATATCGGATATATTTTATTCAGCTAATGAAAATCCAACTAATGAAGACCTTGATTAGTTGTATAAAGTGAGCTTGAGACAACGCATAGTTGTGTTTTTGTGAGGGATTCTATTCAGGGGGTTGAATAATTCTGAAAATGGAGAAATCATTATAAGTTGCATTTTCAGTTGAATTTGGGGAAACCACTTGAAGCATTCATTGTGTTTCTATTTCAAACTATTTCAATTACTTTTGTTTGATTTGTTCATTGCAAACAGATGAAAATCTGTAAATTTTGACAAAAAAAAAAACAGATTTGAAATGGGGGCTGAGTAATTTTGATTACAGCTGTATCTATGAATTCAAATACAGTTGGCAGTTTCCTCTGAGTGTGTTCAGCTCCCTTGTAATAAAGTATGAGCAGTAGCTCAGAAAAGATTCTGTGGCTGGCTTCATGTGCTACTCCTCACCCTTCCCAGCTGGTAGCTGTCATATGATAGGAGAAAACTAGCTAATGGTAGGGAATTGGTGATGTATAAAATTGGGAGAAAATGGTATAAGAAGAACCAAACTAAGTTTTTCCTTTGAGTCATAAAACATGTTGATTCATTGTTTTTCCGCTACTAGAACCAACAAAAAATACTTTTAATACCAAATGTTTCTGAGGGCTGTATTGCAATCTACCAGAGCCAAAAGTCTCGTACATGTATCTCCATTGTAATTCTGTACATTACTATAAATATGTTTTTCAAAGTAATTAAATGGTCCACACTGACAAACTGACTTTTGCTAGTTGGTCCAAAGTCTGTAGTTTCACCAGAAACACATGTTCCTAGAACAATACTCTAAAGACAGTGGTGATCTAATACCACCAGTGGGATTACAGAAGAAAACAGTTCAATCTACTAATTGTAAGATAAATATATGATTATGGTATAAGTGCGTAATTAGAGTGCCCAAGGTTGATACATTTTCCGATTAGGTCTAGATTGTTTCCATTAAAATAAAAACTCAGAAACATTTCTCAATTCACTCATACAGATTTTTAATTTTTTCCCCACATTCTATTAAATAAAGATAGATAATAAGATAAGGAGGAACTGAGCTAAAACAGGTGCTGTAGGTAGGCAAGGCCAGGTAGAAGGACAGACAGACAGATAGATAAAAATGTGACTGATCCTGAGAACTTGAGGGTAATTGCAATGTTACAAGTAGAGCACAGAAAGAGTGAACAACACATTACAATTATGAAGCTGAATAAAACTTCCATATTAATAATAAATTAAGAATAATGCATTACAAAACGAAACAATGTTTTTTTTATAAGGATGAGCCAAAGATTTTGACTGGCTATAAAGAATACTCTAGAGAAAGGAAGGAAATGAAGTGTTCTCTATCAGCTTATGTACTTGCCAGAGTGGTGATAAGTGAGGTGCTGATAGCTTTTAATGATTATGCATGTGTGTTTTAGAATGTGTGTTAGAGATTGGCAAACATAAGACCTAGTAAAGTGTGTGTAGTGGAATGTGCGTCAAATAGGGAATTCTCATTCTCTCTCTCTCTCTCTCTCTCTCTCATTATTACTGTATTATTATTATTATTATTATTATTATTATTATTATTATTATTAAAGCTACTGGGGTACTGGCCCATCAACAGACTTAGAAGAGTAGAAGAAAGGCATTGTTCTTTAGAATGTCAAGTTAAAGGCAATAGGCCATGTAGAAATGGATAATATTTCAACAAAACCTCTGAGACCTAGAGAAATAGATCAACAACTATGGACTGGTGTTATGCAAAAAAAA
The DNA here is from genome assembly GCA_022414735.1 of Noturus placidus. NCBI lineage: Eukaryota > Metazoa > Chordata > Actinopteri > Siluriformes > Ictaluridae > Noturus > Noturus placidus. The sequence continues at coordinate 99,627 of JAFFST010046288.1, read as the reverse complement.
AACAACTCAAGAAATAAAAACTTTGACACCCTGGTGAACTTAATTTGTCCTTAAGGCACTGTTATAATTGCAGGCCCTTGCAGCTTACAGCCACCAAGTTTCCAGCATTATGAACATTAGTACTTTAGATAGCTAACCAAGTTAGCTAGCAACTTGGTAATTTAGTCACAAATGACAAAAAACTGCATTTGAAATATTAAAGAAATAATGTGCTTAATGGATCTTTTTTAGAATTGGAGTTGTATAATTTGTATTTTTTTAATTGTATAATAATTTAGTTGTATAATAATGTAATTTTTTTTTCATGTGAAAGTGATTCCTTCTAGACACCCTACCGTATAGCCCAGACATGTGAAGAATCTGAGAGATTGTTGTCACATGCAGGGAGTAAACACTACTTACAAGATATTCCTGCAGGTCCTTTAATGTTGACGCATGTCTTTTGAAAGTCTCCCTGATAAGTTTTCTTCTTGTCTTTTCTTTAGTTTTGATAGGATGTCCTGTTCTTGGTAATGTCTCTGTTGTGCCCCATTGTCTCCACTTGTTGATGTTGGACTTCACTCTGTTCCCTGGTACATCTAATGCAGGGGCGTTCAGGGAGTTTGATCACTAGTCCCGCACAGGTCCCCAAGAATTTTATAAATGTATTTTAAAATGTCTAGGGGGCTCCAAGGGCATTTTTTAATTAGTTCAATTTTAATTTACTGTAAAGGGCTTACTATAATTTACTGCAAATTGCCTACGTAAACTTTTTTTAGGTATCAAAACTGGTTACTGTTTGTTTGATGACAAACTACATTTTTATACCTTGGAACTCTGTTTTAACATAGTCATTTTTAAACAATTACTAACATTCCCTTAATCAATGCAAATTGACACTTTAATTGATAACTGACCATGTCTAATTTCTATTTAAATTTGTGAAATAAATACAATCCCTAATCAGACACACCTGAAAAATCTAGCCAAAGGCTTGAAAATTACAGGCAGGTGTGTTTGATTAGCATTCTTGTGAGTAAACTAACCAATTAGCTCCCTAACTGAACAAATTACTTCAAAAAGCTTTCACTGATGATGACTAAATCACATAGTTTGTGATAGAATGCCAAAGTAGAAGAGATAAGCAAGCATTCTTTTAGCAGCTAACAAACTAACGTTATCGATCAAATCTGTGAAAGTAAATTCAATCTGGAAAATGGGACGTCCTCATTCAACTAAATGCAAATTCACATACTACTCATTAACACAGTGATGAGCATTAGTCCGGTAGTAAGGTCTATTCAGTTACAGCGTCGTATTATGAATTATTGTCTGTGTGCAAGTCAAGGGTTCCACTGGGAAAAGTTAAGGGAGGAGCATTACAGCGAGGGAGGTGGGGCTTATGATTGAAAAGGATACGTAGAATGTTTTTGCTTCAGCTGGTGTTACAATCAGCCTTTGTTTTAAATCAGTCAAATTATGTATCAGTATTATCAATCGATAATTTATTACGTAAATTTTCCTGGGGCTCGTGCCCCAGTGAAAAGGGGTCTAGCTACAACCTGATCCAATGTTTTGAAAATTATTTTGTACCCATCTTCTGATTAATACCTTTCAACATGTATGTGCTTTGTAATCTCTTTGCAGACCATGGTTTCATCAGTCAGATGAACCCAAGAAAATCTTACAGAAACTTTCTGCTCTTTATTTGGGGTTGATCAGAATCACTTTATTGATGACAGGTGTATGATAATTACTTTTGAACATGAGTTTGAATGTGATTGGTTCATTCTGTGTGCAGTCACATGCCCCATTATAAAAAATTGTTTTGTTTATTGCTATATCACATTAACAGTGGAAAATGATCTGACATGGGTGTTTTTACATTACAAAATCAGCTATTTTAATAAATATGTGTCTTAAAATGAATACTAATACTACCACTGTCTATAACAGCTGACAGATATTACTAAATTAACTGCCTTTAATAAATCCTTCATTTAGAGTCCTATTAGGATCTCAGACCAGTTTGTAAGTCCTTAAATAGAAAGTTTATGTAAATTTTTATGTAGTAAGTAAAATACAAGTACTTGCATTTTCCTTATTTTGTAGCAACTCTGCATAGGTGGTTTTGTAATGAACATGAGAAACTGCAAGAGTTAAAAAAAAAAAAGACTGAAAGCATATTTACAGTTATATATACAGTTTTTTGTTTTTTTTTTGTTTGGACAAGCAAACATGTGATCCTCTTTGAAACAGTGCATATTAATAAAGTTGATACACTGTCAAATGACACATAAGATTGACATTTTGTAGAAAGTTTTACAATTTAAATAAACAAAAAAACAACCCAGATCAATCAC
>JAFFST010046288.1:53061-65326 GCA_022414735.1 Noturus placidus | reverse complement strand
GTTGGGGTGTGTGTGTACCTGCTATGTAGAGATGTACGTGTAGGGGTGTGTGTGTGTGTACCTGCTATGTAGAGATGTACGTGTAGGGGTGTGTGTGTGTGTGTGTGTGTGTGTACCTGCTATGTAGAGATGTACGTGTAGGGGTGTGTGTGTGTGTACCTGCTATGTAGAGATGTACGTGTTGGGGTGTGTGCGTGTGTGTGTGTACCGCTATGTGGAGATGCACGTGTGTGTGTGTGTGTGTACCCGCTATGTGGAGATGCACGTGTGTGTGTGTGTACCCGCTATGTGGAGATGCACGTGTGTGTGTATACCCGCTATGTGGAGATGTACTTGTAGGTAGGTGTGTGTGTATACCCACTATTTGGAGATGTATGTGTAGGTGTGTGTGCGTCTCTGTAGGTGTACCTGCTAAGTGGAGATGTACGTGTAGGTGTGCGTGTGTATACCCACTATGTGGAGATTTACGTGTAGGTGTGTGTGTGTGTGTGTGTCTCTGTAGGTGTACCCGCTAAGTGGAGATGTACGTGTAGGTTGTGTGTGTGTGTGTGTGTGTGTGTCTCTGTAGGTGTACCCGCTAAGTGGAGATGTACGTGTGTGTATACCCGCTATGTGGAGATGTACGTGTAGGTGTGTGTGCGTCTCTGTAGGTGTACGTGTAGGTGTGTGTGTGTATACCCACTATGTGGAGATGTACGTGTAGGTGTGTGTGTCTCTGTAGGTGTACCCGCTAAGTGGAGATGTACGTGTAGGTGTGTGTGTGTATACCCACTATGTGGAAATGTACGTGTAGGTGTGTGTGTGTGTCTCTGTAGGTGTACCCGCTAAGTGGAGATGTACGAGTAGGTGTGTGTGTGTGTACCAGCTATGTGGAGATGTACGTGTAGGTGTGTGTGTGTGTGTACCCGCTAAGTGGAGATGTACGTGTAGGTGTGTGTGTGTATACCCACTATGTGGAAATGTACGTGTAGGTGTGTGTGTGTGTCTCTGTAGGTGTACCCGCTAAGTGGAGATGTACGAGTAGGTGTGTGTGTGTGTACCAGCTATGTGGAGATGTACGTGTAGGTGTGTGTGTGTGTGTACCCGCTAAGTGGAGATGTACGTGTAGGTGTGTGTGTGTATACCCACTATGTGGAAATGTACGTGTAGGTGTGTGTGTGTATACCCACTATGTGGAGATGTACGTGTAGGTGTGTGTCTTTAGGTGTACCAGCTATGTGGAGATGTATGAGTAGGTGTGTGTGTGTACCAGCTATGTGGAGATGTACGAGTAGGTGTGTGTGTGTACCAGCTATGTGGAGATGTACGAGTAGGTGTGTGTGTGTGTGTGTGTCTCTGTAGGTGTACCCGCTAAGTGGAGATGTACGTGTGTGTGTATACCCGCTATGTGGAGATGTACGTGTAGGTGTGTGTGCGCGCGTGTGTGTACCAGCTATGTGGAGGTGCACGTGTAGGTGTGTGTACCAGCTATGTGGAGGTGCACGTGTAGGTGTGTGTACCAGCTATGTGGAGGTGCACGTGTAGGTGTGTGTACCAGCTAAGTGGAGATGCACGTGTAGGGGGGGTGCGCGTGTCTGTAGGCGTACCCGCTGCGTGGGGGGGTGCGCGTGTCTGTAGGCGTACCCGCTGCGTGCGCTTGTCTGTAGGCGTACCCGCTGCGTGGGGGGGTGCGCGTGTCTGTAGGCGTACCCGCTGCGTGGGAGGGTGCGCGTGTCTGTAGGCGTACCCGCTACGTGGGGGTGCGCGTGTCTGTAGGCGTACCCGCTACGTGGGGGTGCGCGTGTAGGTGTGCGTGTCTGTAGGTGTACCCGCTATGTGGAGGTGCGTGTCTGTAGGTGTACCCGCTATGTGGAGATGCGCGTGTTGGGGTGTGTGTGTACCTGCTATGTAGAGATGCGCGTGTAGGGGTGTGTGTGTGTGTGTACCTGCTATGTAGAGATGTACGTGTAGGGGTGTGTGTGTGTGTGTGTGTGTGTGTGTACCTGCTATGTAGAGATGTACGTGTAGGGGTGTGTGTGTGTGTGTGTGTGTGTGTGTACCCGCTATCTGGAGATGTACGTGTAGGTGCGCGAGGGCGATCTGGCTGCATGTGGGACTCCGTCTGGCTGTCCGTTGGGGGAGACATTCAGGAAGTCCCATATAAGGATTGTGTCGTCATGGGAACTGCTGATGATCTGGAACTCATCAAACTGTAGCCGGAACACACGGCCAGAGTGCTCCTGCAAAACGGTAACCAAAACAGCACAAAATTAGAACGAACACACACCAAACGGAAAATCACATGCCAAGTGAAAGATGGTGAAAATGATGATGGCAAAACACTGACTTATTCAGGTTATTAAAACAAAAGCAGTTCCACCGGCCTTTACATGACCAACTGTGTTCCAATCAGAAGGCAGCTCCCTACATAGACTGCATTTTGCTGGCTCCTGAGAAAAAGTTGTCCTTTGTTAAAGGCACCTGGCATTTGAGCTCTGTGCATTGGTGTGTTCAAATGTTTGTGGGAAAATTAACACTTGATTTGTTTGCTTTTCAAGCAGTTAAGGTAGTGAGGCACCTGGGAAAAAAAAAAAATTCACCAATCATAAGTAAGGTAATGACTGAGACTAATGATTTAGTTACGAGGTCGTTAGCATGTAGTGGTTCATTCTTTTATACAAATGAAGGAAAATTGGCTTAGGAAGTAAAATAAAACCAATAGGAATATCTACATTTCCTCCTGATGTGATGGTAAATTACAAAGAAAGGACTTAACTTTACAAAACTGCAAAAATGACCATTTTTGGGTTCGGTCATCAGTTCAGTTTAATACAGCTTGAGCATAACTTTCTTGGTCTAGATCAAAGCTATCCAAATAAAATTTGCGAAGGTCTAAAATTTTCCTTGATTACAAAGAACATGATGACCGATACACATGACCAGATGGCAACACCAGCTACCTTTAAGGGTTCATGATTAATGATGCATTCAATCTAAAGTGGTGACTTTTAACTAGTGCTATTGGACTCTGAACAGAAGAGACTTGTTTTGAAGATGATAAATTTTTTTAACAAGCCAACTCGGCCCTCCGTTAATCAGACCAGAGAGAGCAAATCCATTTATTTTCTGTACTGCTTATAACAGGGGTGTCCAATCTTATCTGCAAAGGGCCGGTGTGGGTGCAGGTGTTCATTCCAACCAAGAAGGAGTCACACTTGAATCCACCTGTTTAAATCAGCTGATCTTGGCTTTCAATAGACTCAGGTGTGGCTTCCGCTTGGTTAGAATGAAAACCTGCATCCACACCAGCCCTTTCCCGCTAGGATTGGACAACCCTGGCTTATCCTATACAGAGTCACGGGGAGCCTGCAGCCTATTCCAGGGAACTTCGGGCACAAGGCAGGAGACACCCTGGACGGGGTGCCAACCCATCGCCGGGCACAATCACACTCGCACACACACGGCTTCTGCAGGATTCAATAAGTTCAATTTTTAAGACAATTATGAATGCAATTGAAGACCTATTTCATGTCCTTATTGGCAAACAAAGTATGAAGGATATGAAGGAAAAATCAGAGTCCCACAATTATTTGCTATAAATTCTGACTGGACTGATTCCATTTTTTGTAACACCACGATCAATACAAAGGCTTCCCCAAAAAGAGCGCGTTTAAAAGCGAGACTGACGTTTAGAACTTTATAAAAGCAACATTAACATAACCTAAGAATAATCCAAACAGATTTTTAAGACCTGTCAAAATCATATTTAAGACATTTTAGGCCTAAAATTCAGATAATTGGATTTTAAACTTTTAAAAACTTTTTAAGGACTCGCGGAGACCCTGCACACACGACAGATAATTTAGAGATGCCAATCGGCCTACAACACGTCTTTGGACTGGGGAAGGAAACCCCTTAAGCACAGGGAGAATATACTGTAGAAACTCAGCACATACACAGGGTGGAAGCCGGAACCAAACCGCAAACCTGGAGGTGCAAGGCAAATGTGCTAAGCACTAAGCCACTGTGACAGACCGGGTAAATTATTTTTTGTTTTAAATATTGGCCACAATATACCACAAGAGAGGATCTGCTACAGAAATAAATCTGCTACAATGGGTCATGTTTATAAAAAAAAAATTAATTAATTAATTAAAAAAAGATTTGCCAAACCGCCACCATTTTTTCTCATTAATTTTTGGTCGGTTCTGCTACAGTGTATAGTATTTGTGAACCATTTGAAATACCCTGCTGCATCTGCATCCAGACTGTGGTCTGCTAGTTCATAACCCCAGGCCTAGATTCTAGACAATCCCTTAATTCGTTTCACGAGACCAGGGTTCCGTAAGATTTTTAGAAACATGACAGGCTAAACTGTTGCCCCTGCCAAGGAGCACGTTTACCAATTTAAGTCTCAATACAAACCCAACAACCAAATGTGTTAGCATTTAATGTCACAGATTAAAACAAATGACTTGTAATGTGATGCACCCTCGCATCTTAGGTAATTAAGTATTTTAGCAAAGAGAAGTCTTGTTTTGTTTAGCACCAGAAACCATCTATCTTTAGGAAAGAGAAATTTTGTTAGTGATACTAACTCAACAAATGTCACGTGTGCAGCATGCTAAAGTTATAACCTATGATGACACTGAAATGTGTTCTGAGAGATGCAAGACACTGTCCTGTGAAGGGTGTGGCTAGTGAAGCCTCAGGAATGGAATGGGGCCAATGTTTAATTTATTCACCACTTGCACACTCACCACTAGTGTGCGCAGACAGAGAGTGCTGGCTGGAGCACGAGGGTCCAGAGCAGCCTGCAGATCCCACACCTTAATCTTGCTAGATAGAGAGAGAGAGAGAGAGAGAGAGAGAAGAAAAATGCACTGAAAATGTTGCATTGAAATGACTATGCACATGAAACATCCATGTAAATATATTATCTAGTGGTATGTGCAGGCTCATTATCTGGTCAATTTTTTCAATAAACATTAGCTATCAATATGAGCTTCCTAGATTAGTCAATTTGGTGAAGTTTAATAGCAAGTACACACAAAGACACACCCCTCAAAAAAGGTGAATATCTTGGAAAAGTAAATAATAATAAAAAAAAATAATAATCCCTGTAATTTAATTCAGAAAGTGGAACTTTCACATATTGTAGATTCATTACACAAAGTTAAATATTTCAATACTTTTTTGTTTTAATCTTGATTACAGCTTACAGCTCATGGAAATCAAAAATCCAGTATCAAAATATTTGAATAAAGATTTTATAATACAGCAATGTCAACCTTCTGGAAAGTATGTTAATTTATGCACTCAGTACTTGGTCAGGGATTCTTTTGCGTGAATTACTGCATTAATATGGTGTGGCATGGAGACAATCATTCTGTGGCACTGCTGAGGTGTTCTGGAAGCCCAGGTTGCTTTGATGGCAGTCTTCAGCTCGTCTGTATTGTTGGGTCTGGTTTCTCTCATAGATTCTCTATGGTGTTCAGGTCTGGTGAGTTGGCAGGCCAATCAAGCACAGTAATACCATGGTCAGTAAACCAGTTACATATAGTTTTGGCACTGTGGGCAGGTGCCAAGTCCCGCGGGAAAAGGAAATCAGCATCTCCATAAAGCTCCTCAGTAGATGGAAGAATGAAGTGCTCTAAAATATCCTGGTAGACGCTGCATTGACTCTCGACTTGAGAAAACACAGTGGGCTAACACCAGCAGATGACATGGCCCCTCAAATAATCACTAACTGTGGAAACTTCACACTGGACTTCAAGAATGATTGACTGAACCAGACAGAGATTAAAGGCTCAGGAAAACTTTGCAGGTGTTTTAAGTTAATTAGCTGATTAGAGCTTTTCTCAGGTCAACATTTCTGTATTATAAATTCTTTATTAGAATATTTTGAGATACTGGATTTTTGGATTTCCATGAGCTGTAAGCTGTAATCATGATTAAAAGAAAAAAAATAAAAACAAAAGTCTTGAAATATTTCACTTCATGTGTAATGGATCTAGAACATATGAAAGTTCCACTTTATGAATTAAAATACAGAAAAATAAAAACTTTTCCATGATAGTAAAATTTTTCGCGATGCACCTATACACACACAGAAACACAATATACACACACAAGCACACTGTGTGCGTTACCCATCATATGCTCCACTGACGATCCTCTTGTTGTCAAACCGAATACAACGAACAAGTTCCTCATGACCTTCCAACACTCGAAGACATGCCCCACACTCAATATCCCACAATCTGCAAGACATACACACACAAACTGGTATAACAGGATATATATCCTTAATATATTCCCATATAAGACATTTTGTTTGCAAACACAAACATACATTAATTTCAGCCACTTAATTCTTAACAGAATATATATGCCAAATGAGATCTGTTACAGGTACAATGCATCTGGAAAGTATTCACAGCGCTTCACTTTTTCCATTTTCTTATGTTACAGTCTTATTCCAAAATGGATTAAATTCATTATTTTCCTCAAAATTCCACAAACAATATCCCATAATGACAATGTGAAAGACGTTTGTATGAAATCTTTGCAAATTTATTAAAAATAAAACCTAAAAAAGCACATGTACATAAGTATTCACAGCCTTTGCCATGACACTCAAAATTGAGCTCAGATGCATCCTGTTTCCACTGATCATCCTTGAGATATTTATACAACTGAAAATGTCTGTACACGGGCACAACCCATACAACCTGATGGAGCATGAGAGGCCCTGCAAAGAAGAATGGTGGAATTGCCCCAAAATAGGTGTGCCAAGCTTGTAGCATCATACTCAAAAAGACTTGAGGCTGTAATTGGTGCCAAAGGTGCTTCAACAAAGTATTGAGCAAAGGCTGTGGATACTTATGTACATGTGCTTTTTAATTTAATTTAACAATTTTTAAATAAATTTGCAAAGATTTCAAACAAACTTCTTTCACGTTGTCATTATGGGGTATTGTTTGTAGAATTTAAAAGGAAAATAATGAATTTAATCCATTTTGGAATAAGACTAACATAACAAAATGTGGGAAAAGTGAAGCGCTGTGAATACTTTCCGGATACACTGCAAATACATGTGCGTGCACTCACACACCGTATGGTGTTGTCCGAGGAGCCGCTGACCACCAGCCTGTCTCTGTACTGGAGGCAGGCAATACCTCTCTTGTGTCCATTTAGTGTTCGGACAAATTCACAGGTACTAGTGCTCCACACCTAAACACACAAACACACGACATCAGGGCAACAATCACAATAATGACCAGAGTATAAACTAATAGAACACTTCACAATAGGTCAACTAATTTAAATAATTAGTGGGGTGGGGGGGGGGGGGGGGGGGACAAGACTGCATTAATGTCTCCTTTACAGTATTTAAATCACTATCTAGCAACTTGCGTATGAGTGATTATACAGTTGTGCCCAAAAGTTTGCATTCCCCTTGCAGACTCTGCTAAACAAGGGACTCGTGAACAACTATCACAAAACATAAAACAGTCGTGAATCATCCAGGTAATGACACACAGTATTAATAATCAAGGGTGTGTAAACTTTTGATCAGGGCCATTTTTTATAAATTCAGCTATTATCTTGTCTTGTGGGCTATATGTAAACATCTGTTATGTGAAATAGCTTATTCAGGACAGGAATACAAAAAAAAAAAATCCCATGGGATTTTTATGATCTCTTATTTTGTTAACAGTATTAAGATTTAGCAGATTCTGCAAGGGGTATGCAAACTTTTAGGTACAACTGTATAAATCATACACAATTACATACATTTTTTTTATACATATTACATTTTTCTCCTTTCTCTGTTATTACTATACATGGCAAAATATTACTAATTTTATAAATTAGTTGACATCTAGTATAAACTGGTTCATCAAAGCCCGTCTTCATATCATGAAATGCTATTTTTGCTACAAATATAACTAAAGATTTCAATAATTACAAAACACACCAAACTATCACTTCAACAATTTTGGCCAAACAACAACAACGAAAACCCTAAACTAAATCAATCATTGGATTTTTACTTTTATAGTTCTGTCTCCTGAGGCAGAGACGATGTATTTGTCATCGAAGTCGACGACGTTGACGGCGGCCCTGTGGCCCACGAGCACGCGACGCAGGCTGATGTCAGTAGCGGAGGCCATGTCCCACACTGCGATGGAGCGATCTTTAGAGCACGTCACCATCAGGCCATTACAGAAACGCAGGTGAAGGACCGCCTCGTTGTGGTGGATCAGAGTGTTCAGAACCTCACCAGAATTCGCATCCCAAACCCTGGGCCAGAATGAGAGAAGGGAAAACAGTGAAGTCTAACTTTCTTGTAACAATTTAAACATGCTGTAGTGTTACATAGTAAACATTAATGGGTTAGAGATGAAACAACACTTAGATAGCATAACATAGGACTAAAAGACAGTGGACAAAATGAAAAGGTGAAGCAAAAGTCTATTTTCTGTACCACCTTTCCTATAGAGTAATAAGGGAGTGTAGAGCCTATCCTAGGGATCTCTGCGCACACCCTGGACGGGGTGCCAGTCTATTGTGGGGTACAAGCACACATTCACACACTATGGACAATTTGGAAATGCCAATCAGCTCTACAACGCATGTCTTTGGACTGGGGGGAGGAAACCGGAGAACCCTGATTAAACCCCCAGAGCACGCGGAGAACATGCAAACTCTGTGCAAAGGGCGGTGCCAGGATTCAAAACCCAAACCCCAGAGGTGCGAGGCAAACATGCCAACTTCTAAGCCACTGTGGCCCCATCCCTAATAATAATAATAATTTGCAAAAATGTCATATACATGTGTATACCTGACAGTAGCGTCCGAGGAACCGGTCACTATTACTCTCTCATCATACTGCAGACACAAAACAGAACCTGTGTGACCGGTCAGAATCTTCAGACACTCCAGAGTGTGCTTATCCCAGATCTGACAAAGAGACAAAGAGAGACACTAGTAGTATGTTAGCACTGATGATTGCACGGTTGTAGGTGAACATGACACTAAATACAAACATAAGATATTCCTCTGCGAAATCAACACTGCACTCCCACACACCTTAATGGAGTTGTCACGGAGGCCGCTGATGATCTTGTCGTCGTCATACTGTAAGCAGTAAACCCCTTTGCTGTTCTCTGATCTGCACTGGATCCTCTGCAGGTTGTGTCTGCCACAGCGCCAATTGGCCTCAATCGTCTAAACACACACACAAACCCCCCCAACAACAGAGATAAAAAAAAAAAACAAAGACCAGGAGACATTTTTAATTACACTCCCTGTATAAACAAGTACTACTCCAGAAACTACCATCAGAAAGGATACACCACCAGAAATGACCCATATGCTCAATAATAAAAAATGCTCACCTCGATGTCCTGTATAATTTTAGGGTAGAGTGAGTGATAGTACGAATTGGGTGGGACTTCATTTGTGCGGTTCTTGAACAAGTACTTCTCCCTGGAAAACAACACAGTTATTTTATGTACATGCATAGCACTGCTCGTATAAGATCTTTCCATTGCCCTATTTGGCACAATCAATAGGAGGTGTTTAAATCTTCTTGAAAAGGCAATTCAAATGCATACATCTTTAACAGTTGTCAAAATGAAGTATTTCAAATTTCATTTGATTTAATGCAATCCTCATAACAATCAGATGTTTCTCATTATAGCACAAACTACATTAGTCAGGATGGTAAATGACCTTAGCTAGTGTCAAGCATGATGTTCCTCAAGGGTCGGTTATAGGGCCACTTCTGTTGTCAATCTAAAATGTCATGGGATGAACTATGTACAAACAGGAAATACATTTCCAGTGTTATGCTGATAAAGGACAGTTTGGTCTATAAAGCCAGCTCTCAAATGTTCTCTATGGGAAAGATTTAAGAGATTCAATATAAATAGTCTTTCATTTAATAGTTGGTATGATGTGCACTGGCTTTAAGAACACTTGAAATAAGCTCTTAAGAGTTCAAATGGTCTTGATGGTGGCTCTGCTGCATTGTGGACATTAGAATCCAATCACTACTGATTTAATATGCCGATTTTCAGTTATAGTATTATAGTTATAGACCGATTTTATCAACGCTGTACTAACGGTATAAAATTGACTGGTATGAAATAAATAAATAAATAGATAATTCTTAAAAAAAAAAAAACCTAGCTGTGTCTCAATTCGTCTACTTATACTATGCAGTATGTATTGACTATGTATAAAAGTATGTACTCTATTTGTGAAGTAAAAGTACGTATTTTGAGTGTGTACCATAAGAGTACGCCAGTAGTACTGGGACGCGCAAACATGTAACAGAAAAGAACGTTGTTACACCTAGTTACACACACAGTCACCGTAAACACACTCCTCACTGCAGTTCAGCTTTTCTTCATACCGTATATAATTTATACCATATAATTTAATTTACCATTCTCTTGATTTTTCCCCCCACATTTCATGTACACCTCTCTAAAATGGAGTCCTTGAATTCGCCGAAGCAAACAGTCACAAAGCTCCTCCTCAATCGCTCAAGGATTTGTGGGCAATATTAGCCAAAAAAGTGTCCAAGGATCCATACTTAAAAAGTTTACCAGGAACAGTAGACCATCTGGTTACCTCTGGGATACTATAATAATAATAATAATAATAATTAATCAATTTGTATAGCGCTTCTTACAATGGACATTGTCTCAAAGCAGCTTTACAGAAATTTTACTCGTTTATACTCATTTCAACAGACAACGATTTGGGACATGCCAATTCTAATCTTGGATACTATTTAGGACGGATAGCGCCGTTCATGGCCGACTTAAAATCCAGAAAATCATACACAGAGCTAAATATAATGCATCCCGTTAGGTCCTCGATTGCTTAACACCAAGTAGGATACTCATTTTGATATCAGTATTGGTACAGACGAGTATCGAAACATCCCTAGAGTAGACTGTATAAGTTTGCAAACATGAAAACTTTCAGCACTGATTACATCCCAACTGTGCAGCTCAGATCTTTAGATGGGAATGAAATCTGCAGCACAGCATTTTGGTAGAACATAAGGATTGTGTGCAACATAGAAAATGCAATCCACATCCTTCAGCTCACCACTGATGTCTTTCAGACAGGCCTTTCCACAGTGGATCAGTGCGCACCATCCTCTCAATGAGCTTCTTCCACAGCATGCCCTCGGAGATAACCCGGTGCCACTCACGACACACCAGCTCTGCCGCACACAGAGAGCGGGCGTCCAGAAATGACAGGATATTCTCCGCTATGTGCTCCAGACCCCGTGCTGGAGAGACAATCACAACAGATCAGACAGGTTTTTCAGGAGTATGTGTGTACCTAGCAGGGAGCATTAGAAGTCTCTTTGCACCATGGGATTTAGGTAAGAGAGGGGTGTGTGTACCTGGCAAGGCTGTTATAAAGTCTCTCTGTAGCATGGGTTTGAGGTAAGAGTTGATGTGGCCATGTTGGTAATGGCACATGCGTGAGATGAGATGCTCAACAAATTCCACCTGATCAGCCTCAGACCACTGCTCGAACAACTGGATGCACATCTCCTTTTCCTTCTCAAAGGTGGCATGTGACAGACGTTTTCTCGAGCCAGACAGAGTACCATTTCCCAGCTGAATAACACACATTCACAGACACACATGGTTCAGCAAAAACCGCTCCAGTTATTCATATTTTCCGCAGATTACGCGCGCTCAGCTAGAGCCCTCTTCGATTAACAGGCGTCGAACACGAGGACAGATAAAAAGGTCTCGTTTACCAACAAGCATCACTGTGAAAGACCCTGAAAGTGTGTAATTGTATGGCAATTGTAGTTTGATTGTACAGTATGTGTGTATTGTAACATCAACCGTGTTCTCTCGATTGCACAAGACAATTTTCTTCTATGGGAGACAATAGAAGTTAATCCAATTTTATTTATAAATTGTGTATAAATATTTTATTTATATATTGTGTGTAAATATTTTTTATATATACAGTGGTGTGAAAAAGTGTTTGCCCCCTTCCTCATTTCCTGTTCCTTTGCATGTTTGTCACACTTAAGTGTTTCGGAACATCAAACCAATTTAAACAATAGTCAAGGACAACACAAGTAAACACAAAATGCAATTTGTAAATGAAGGTGTTTATTATTAAAGGTGAAAAAAAATCCAAACCATCATGGCCCTGTGTGAAAAAGTGATTGCCCCCTAAACCTAATAACTGGTTGGGCCACCCTTAGCAGCAACAACTGCAAACA
>JAFFST010046288.1:4856-18458 GCA_022414735.1 Noturus placidus | reverse complement strand
ATAAATAAAAACATAAAACCACACTGTCTAAGGGCATTGAAATAATCCTGGACACAGCCAGTATACTTTAACACAAGCCAAACAGTCTCACACGTACAGGTATACTAGAGGCGTGAAATTAAAAGACCTACCATACGTTCATATCAGAGGTCAACCGACCTCTAATGGATTTTACCCATGACTAGATTGGGCTGTACCTTCCCATGTCCAACTAATCAACCGATAGGTTTTAAACATGACACTAAATGAAAACATCACTCCGTAGTAAATTATTACTTTCACAATAATAAACAGTACATAATTAATAAATTACAAAGTGAATAAAAGACTGAACCAAAAAGTAACGCTCCAAATAAACAGTTTGTTTCTAACATGGACAAGTCGTCTGAACTCCCACCACAAATAAAAATAAACATCGATTCCAAAAACACTTCAAACACAAAATCTGTCAGTGATGGTTTTTATTTTACCTCTTAGAGGCTGTTCTCATACTGTTTAGTGATTATCCATGCTGATTAAATCAGTCGACCTCTAGTTCATACTAGCAAGCGACAAGGTGACATTTCATGTTCGTGTACAAAACATTCTTAACTGAGCTTTACTCAATTTTATATTCCCAAACAAAAACACAATAAAGGAACAAATCCAAACGTCTGGCTCGAATGATCATATGGCATGTTATCTGAGGTTTCTTACTTAGAGCCGACCTCTAGGTAGTTCCCATGTATGGCCAGTTGTGCAGAAAATTAAAATGTGCTCATTCCCAGTTTTTTTTGTTCATTCAAATGTAAAGGAGAGTAATTTTCAAACCCACAAAAAAGCAGATGTAGATGAAACAAATTTACAGGAAAAAAAAAAAAACATTGTCCTTATTTTATTTTTTATTCAGTAAGCCTGAATTTATACCTTGGTTTCACGGGTTTTTTTTCCTGTGGAAAAACCTGCATTAAAACAAAATGAATTAAATAATCCACTCAGTTAGTTTCTAACACAGACAAGTTGTGTAAACTCCCAGCACAGGTGTTGGACTATAGAGGGTATACAAGATCATGGAGATAACAGCATGGGGAGCAGTCACATAATAGTATAGCTGTGTGTGTGTGTGTGTGTGTGTGCACACGCACGTGTGTGTGTGGGGCAGTTCAGCTTTTTCAATTGATGTATTGCTGGTCAGTACTAGATGATGTCAGTAGTCTGTTTGAACAACAAAGCAGAACAAAATCATAGGCATCTTGTGTGACACTGTTGACATTAGACGCCACTTAATTCAAAGTAAACTACTTCTGTTTCGTTTTCTTTATTTAACCAGGTTAAAAAAAATATTAAAAATTCTAATCGAGATTAAAAATCCCTCTTATAAGAGTGACCCCAGCCAAGAGGACAGCAACAAATTACAAATATCGAAATACAAAACAATCAAGCATCAATCGAGGTTTGCACTCTTCGGGTTCAATTTACTTTTCTATACAGCGTTATTCCAATAATTCTGCAATTATTCAGTGATGACCTGTACTTTATGAGCTGATTATTATCCATCATGAGCAATGACGGGTCACACAACAAGTAACCTGTAGGATTTCAGAAGCACAGTACTGCTGATCCATCGCTTGCTCATCATATTCATGTGATTTACATGTGCAAACAATTTCAGACTCAAACTGGTTGAGTTTTGCTGAAAGAGCACTATTCAAAACCCCATTCTCAAAACTGCACAGTGTTACACTGATATTCTCACCCTCGCTCACACATGCATGCCGTGACATTAAGCAGAAACTCATGCGAGGGCAGAACTTACCTCAGTGTGAAATTTGTTGTCACAGAGATAAAGCGAGGTATTAATGGGTTTGAAAGGCTCAAAGTCAATGTTGACTTTCTTCTCTTTGCCTTCTTCAGTCACGATGGTGCCACAGTAAACTACCAGACCGTTTGGGGGCACTGCAAAATACATAACAAAAATGTTTAATCACATAGACCAATACCACGAACAAGAAAACCCAGCAGACAGAAACACACATCTGTGGATGAGATGACGACCATTTCCCACCAGATCAAGATGAAACTAAGGTGTGGTCACTGCTGAATAATAGGCATTGCCGCCATTTTTTTTTACTCTCCAAAGCACTCATCCCACCTTTTTGCTTTTTTAATGGCCCACAAGTCTGAGGTTCATGAATTCACAGGTCCAGGTAGCTACCCGATGTAAAAGCATCACATCCCACATCTTTTCTGCTTCAGTGAATTTTCATTGTTTTTTGATTGGTCTGATCATTTGCTTTCTGAGAAAGTAGTAGCTTCCTGTATTAGTCTCCCGTATCGCCATAGCAAAGAACAAAAACACAAATGCCACAACTAAACATGTTGGTGTGCGTTTAATCCGTTCAATGCACATTTAGTTTCGGTCAGATTAACCACTGTTCTAAATTATCGCGCTGCCTATAGACAATTGTAATAGTTACAGACAGAGTGAGACAGCTATTGGAAACATTTCCTAATGACCTTACTTAACTAAATGGATGATTTTTGCATTTCATTGAACTTTTGTAAAATCTTGGTAAACGGGCTGAGGCACAAGATGAACTGGAGAAGATAACGTTAAACGCTTTTGAACGGGGAGAATTCAGCTCTTTTTGAATAGTTAAACTTACACAGAATTACTTGTAAAGAAATGGCACAGACACAGGTCATTCTCCCTCTCTCTCTCACACACACACACCTATTTATTATAATTAATTCAAATGAATGTAATCTTATTGCACTACTTTATCTGTGTATGATTTAGAGCAGGCAGAATTCTAGATCTAATGTCCCATATATAAAATAACTAACTGAAATTAACCATTATTTTTATCCTTTCAGACAAATTTTGCACTGCAATCAATACTGGCAAGTTACCAAAGTATAAAACGGGATAATCACCAGCTAGGTGTGCGTTACACGATTTTTATGCACTCCACTTCGTGTCTGTGGATCTTTACCTCCTTGTTGTGCATTAAAATCGTGTAATGCACACCTAGCCTTGAATTATCCCTTACACATACATACACAGTCATAGATGGCCATAAGAGAAGATTCCAAATCATTACGTATAACGTACATCTTTTAATTACATTTCTAACTCCAGTTATTTTAACAACAGGCAGTCCCAAAGCAGCTTTACAGAATCATGGATGTAGCTCTCCCCAAGTACAGTATTTCAAACTGTCAAGCTTCTTCAGTATTCAAAGAGGAAGTGAAGGTGGTTCTAAAGAAACACACACACCTTTATTGTAGAGTTTGAGTCTCTGCTGTACAGAGGTGATGGCACCCAGCACAGACAGTCTGTTGACTCTGCTCTTGATGTTGGAAGCCGTGCCAAACTCGTCAGCCAGCATCTTAGCCACTCTGGAGATCTGATCTTTAGGAGGAATGATCAGCGAAATCATACTGGTCCCGTTACTGAGAGAGAGAGAGAGAGAGAGACACTCAGTCAACACACTCAATACAGACACCCTAATCCTGTAATACCATATAATCCATTAAATATTGTTCTGTTGTCCTGTCTGGTTAGCATGCCCAGTGAATATTCAGTCCTTATGTTTTGGAAATTCTTGCCCTTGTCTCA
The DNA here is from genome assembly GCA_022414735.1 of Noturus placidus. NCBI lineage: Eukaryota > Metazoa > Chordata > Actinopteri > Siluriformes > Ictaluridae > Noturus > Noturus placidus. The sequence continues at coordinate 14,857 of JAFFST010046288.1, read as the reverse complement.
CATTGTAGTGTATTTGCACTTAATGTACTGGATGTCCTGTTTAACATGTTATTGTATTGTGTTACACAAGGTCCAGAAAAAAAAAAACCTTTTAGATGAGGAAAAACATCAACTAAAACCATCTTTACTATAATCAGAATAAAATATCTGAGGATTTTACATACATATATACATATACACACATATGCATATATACATATACACATATATGTATATATATATATTTTCCCCTCTCTCTCCCTCAACTCTACTCTTTATATGATGGCACACTGCTAACAAAAAGTATCCTTATGTATCGTAATATAATCTTTCCATATCACACAGTTCTACTTGGGAGTAGAGAAATCTTGTAACTTGGTACACACCTGGCTGAAAGCACCATGAACACGATATGTAGTCAGAACGGATTTCTTATCTTCAGTGAATGAGGAAAACAACATTGAAGGGTTCGATGCAGGTGGTAGGCAGTGTAGCCATAACAATCAAATACCACCTCTTTACTACAAGCCTAAACACACAAACATTATTACTAACCGCAGTGATTCAGTTAAAATGTTTAAACTGATTGTTTGCAATGTAGCATCTCATTCATAAGGCACATTGATGTATCTCAGTATGCTTAGCGATCAGGCGGTAGATATACACAAGCAGCACCAAACTGAACGCGTGTCTGAGTGAGCCTGATAACGCAGCTATTTCAGGGAACCGAGACGAGTACAAGCTGTGGACAATACAACTAGACTGAAGGGGATCTGATAAAATCTCTGGTAGGAAGGAAGAAACCGGCTACACCAACCGGAAGAAAACACAACAGTACATCTTAAAACTGATCGCACAGGTAACAGTCATGCGAGCTTTCAGACTGACCGTTGTTTTCAAATACGCAACAACACCTGTGTAAACTCACCTGTTGCTCATTTGCCTTCAGAGCTACTAACCAGAGCAGATTTTACAAAACAAACAGATTTTACACTCCGTATGTTTACATGGACAACAATAATCTGATATTAATCCAATTAAGACGATACTCTGATTAAGAAACTAGCATGTAAACAGATTATTGTTGACCTTAATCCAACTAGTCATACTCAAAGTAAACACAACTCGAATTAAGACGTGGAGTACTCCTGTGGGAGTTTTCACCGCATTTTGCGACAGGACGTGTACACACCGTTTAACTGCAAACAAGAGAGCACGGCTCCGTCCCAAACCTACACATGTATTTCAGCTACTATATAGTACGCAAGTGTGGTTTGGGACGCAGCCCATGGCTTCAAACAGTCGTCTATTAGCACGTAGAGCATGACAAATAATTAACCACACTTGAAGCTTTCATAAAATTAAACATGAAACACCCAAAACTGTACACGGTACCATAACGAAGACCAACTGTATGTTGATACGTGAAATTCTGGAGGGAACATCAGACAGCGTGGCAACGTATTGACGTGGGCTGTTAATCGATCCATGTTCTATAACACGCAAAACAGGAACATGAAAGGAATATTCTAAAAACAACTCATGTAAACACCTTAATCAGAATATTATCTAATTTAGAATAAGGTCAATAACTAGATAACTGCTGTCCATGTAAATGTAGTCACTGTGTGTGCTGGCTAATACAACATACTCTCATAATACACTCAATGCTCCTTCCCTACGTGGAAGGCCAATTATTAAAATTGCCACAATGTCTATTTTCATCTCGCTTAATAATTTCCACAAACTGTACCATGAAAAGGAAAAATATTGGGATAAAATAAAGACAAGATCCTTACCTCTGACTTATTTTGCAAAACCCAGCTCAAACACTATTTGCAACAGAAAACTATTTTCTTGACCACATTTAGGAGTTCTATACGAATGACTCATATATATATATATATATATATATATATATATATATAAAAAAATATATAAAAATTAACACACCCTGAAACTGACCATATTTGGCTTAAAGCAAATTTCCACTATGATTAACTTGCACATTAAACTTTATAATTAACATGGGAACCTTAATGCCATCCAGAACAGATTTCGTAATAAAAATTTAAGCTATACCTTTTTAAACTACTTTGATAGAAATTCACTTTGGTTAATAGCTTTCCATTTGAGCGGCCTCTCCAGGTCCAAAATGGGGCTATATTTGCCGGCAGAAGTGCAGCTCTGGGCGTGCAAGAATTCTTTGCTACTTTCTAGTTACTGTTCATCCCTGGTGCAGTTAGTCCATCTAACAAGATGCAGACCATTTTATTTACCACAGGAATTCACCACAGTCGCAGTATACATTCCCTCCATAGCTAATGCTAAGGAAGCACTCTGAACTGTATGGGGCTATTAGCGAACGGCAGAACACACACCGATGGGCTGTTCATCACCGCTGGAGATTTCAATCATGTGAATCTCAAATCAATGCTCCCTAAATTCCATCAACATGTGGACTTTGTAACGAGAGGGGCGAACTCGATGGATCTTGTTTACACCAACATCCCCGGCGTGTACCAGACAGAGCCTCGCCCCCACCTCGGCTACTCAGACCACATCTCTGTTATGCTAATTCCTGCATACAGACCACTCCTCAGATGCTCCAAACCGGTTTTAAAGCAGATGAAAACCTGGGCAGCAGGACCCATCTCTGCTCTTCAGGACTGTTTTGAACTCATTGACTGGGATATCTTCAGGGAGGCTGCAACCAACCGAAACTCCACCAACTTGGAGGAATACACAGCATCAGTGCCCAACTATATCAGCAAATGCATTGATGACATCACCGTCTCCAAGACAAATCAATACACACTCCAACCAGAAGCTGTGGAAAACTGCGGCAGTGCATGCACTGCTAAGGACCAGAGACTCCAACTAAAGAACAACATCACCAGCAGGATCCTATGACAGTGCTGCCTCCCTTCCAGATTTGCTGAACAACTGCTACGCTCAGTTTGAGGCACAGGATGATGTGGCGGCAAGGAAGACCACCCTCTTCCACCAACAACCAGGTGCCATGATAATCCACAGCTGATGTGAGGAAAACTCGACATAGAATCAACCCACAGAAAGCTGCTGGACCACACAACATTCCTGGCAGAGTGCTCAGAGGATGTGCAGACCAGCTAGCAGATGTTCTCACTGACATTTACCATTTACATCTTGAACATCTCCCTGAGCAGCACTGTCATCCAACGTGCTTCAAGGCCACCACTATTGTCCCTATGCCGAAGCAGTCTTCAGTGTCCTGCCTCAACGACTACTGTCCCATTGCACTCACATCAATCATCATGAATTGCTTCGAGATACTCATGAGGCACATCAAGACCATGCTGCCGCCCTCACTAGACCTGCTGCAGTTCACGTATCGCCCAAATCTCTCAATAGATGATGCGATCACAACCAACCTACATCTGGCCCTCACCCACCCGGATAAAAATTTTTCAAAATGCTGTTCATACACTTCAGTTCACCATTCAACACAATCATTCCACGGCACCTGATTGGAAAGCTGAACCTATTGGGCCTGAACACCTCCATCTGCAACTGGATCCTGGACTTCCTGACTGGGAGACCTCGGTCAGACCGGATCAGGAACAGCATCTCCAGCACCACGACACTGAGCACGGGGGCCCCTCAGGGCTTTGTGCTCAGTCTGCTTCTGTTCACTCTGCTGACTCACGAATGTGCAGCACTGCACGGCTCCAATCACATCATGTTCGCCGATGACAAGACCGTGGTGGGTCTCATCAGCAAAAACAAGTCCGCATACAGATCGGAGGTGCGGCGGGTAACAGACTGGTGCAGAGCCAACAACCTGTTTCTGAATGTGGACAAAACAAAAGAGATGGTTGTTGACTTCAGGAGAGCACTGAGAAACCTCCTCTGAACAGCAACGGCTCCTCTGTGGAGATCATCAAGAGCACCAAATTCCTTGGTGTTCACCTGGTGGAGAACGTCACCTGGTCCCTCCACATCAGCTCCATAACCAGGAAAGCCCAGCAGCATCTCTACTTTCTGTGAAGACTGAAAAAAAAAGCCCATCGCCCACACCTCATCCTCACCACGTTCTACAGAGGAACTACTGAGAGCAGCTTCAGCAGCTGCATCACTGCCTGGTTCAGAAATTGCACAGTATCGGATCGCAAGACCCTGCAGCAGATAGTGAGGACAGCTGAGAAGATCAGTGGGGGGTCTCTTCCCTTAATCAGACATTTACACCACACGATGCATCCGCAAAGCCACCAGCATTGTGGATGACTCCACACACCCCTCACCCTCCTGCCGTCTGGAAAAAGTACTTAAGTGTTTGGGGCCCTCATGACCAGAATGTGTAACAGTTTCTTCCCCCAAACCATCAGTCTCCTCAATACTCAGAGTGAACTGACACAGACAGACACACCCTGAATTGACCACCACCCCACTCCCATTGCAATATTTGCACATTCCTGCATTGACTATATTTATTTTTTCTGCTACTGTACTTATAAAAACATCGTATTTAATTTTTTGTCACTATTATACACTTTACCTGGCTGCTACTGCAATAATTGCTGTGTCCATATTTGATATAAGCTAATCTGCTGAAAACTAAGTCATAGAGTTATCTTTACATTTATACCATTTTAAAATTATATTGTTACTCTTTGGCACCTATCTTCTGCACTACCTGTTATATCAGACACTTCCACACTAGAGCTGTGTACTGTTCGGTGCTACACCGTCACTGTGCCTATTGTCCTGTTTTAGTAGTTAGTGTACTGTCCTGTGTTGCTAGCACATGTTTGCACATGCAATTTAAATAAAAATGTGTAGATCTTTAGTTCTGTGTCGTCTCATGTGGATAGTGTGTTTCACGTAGCACCATGGTCCTGGAGTAACGTCGTTTGGTTTCACTGTGTACTGTACCAGCTATATATGGTTGAAATGACAAAGCCACTTGAACTGTAACTATTATGTGCAGTCCTTTCACCTCCTCATCTGTAAAACCTGCAAAAGCAGCTTCAGTTTTCATGTTAATATGAGCGTTAAAGCCACCATACCTCTCCGCTGACTAGCTGTGCCGAGCCCCTGCTGTAATCCAGAGCAGCTGTGTATAACGTATAACTGCAGTGGGTTCGGAAACTCTGAACCGACAGCAAACCCTGACAGTTATCCCTAGTCTCCGAGATCGTTGAGATGTTTCTCTTAGTGACTGCCACAGCAAAAGCACTAGAGACGTCCCCTGCGACATCAGCATGGCACACAACTACTACTTCCTAACAGGAATAATAAAACCACCAAATTAGCATTAAAATCTCTAAACACATCACAAATGTTTCAATATAAACATGTTGAATGTGTTTTATATACATAAATATAAACATGTTGAGTGTGGAAGTTTCCACACTTCACGTAAAAGAACTAACAGTATAAACCTGAATATTTCCCCATAACGGCACTGATGTTTCCAGACTGTGCTTCAGATCTTGCTAGAAACGAGTGCCAAGTTAACTTTACCATTATTCCTCTCATCACAGATGGGTTTAACGTTAGGAAGAAAAATAAGATATCCCAGAATCATAGCGCTACACTGATTACGAAAGAAATTTTCAGCCAAGTGGATAAGTAGCAACACAAATGTTATGCAATAAACAAACAAAAGACTAATAATACTAATAAGCAACACAGTAAACACTTCAAAAAGAAAACAAGCGCACAGCAGTATTGACCATGTAAACACAGTTGATAGTCCTGAGTAGCAGAAAAACAACGTCTCCTGTGTTAATTTGGGAGCACGCACACACATCAAAGTCCACGTTATTTCACATGCACGGAAACAACTCTGAGAAAGCACAATCAGTCCTTGCACTAAATGACAGAACACCGGGTTCATTAACTTTAGAGGGAACAGCGAACAGACCCGTGCAAACACGTACACGGTCCATCAGGAACAAGCGCAGATTCTTTCCTGTCTAGCTGTGTTCCGTGAAGTTCCTCAAAACTCAACCCACTAGCCCATGTTAAATACAAGTCAAAAGGGCAAACACACACAAACACAGGCTGGCCTTGAATGAAGGGCTGAAGTGTGTCCTTAGCCCATAACTACCTGGTAAAAAGGAAGGAGGGTGAAAGGCAGTGGAGCACGCTGCTTTCCCCACATGCCTTATTTAAACACAGACTGCTCGGAGCCACTATTATCCCACCACCACACACTGCTCTCACACACACACACACACACACGCGCGCGCGCTAAACTAACGGTAGAAACGACTGACATGTTAAACCACGTGACCAGCGCGGCTTGAATAAATGAGGGCTCGCGCTGAGGTTTAGTCAGTTTTAGGGCGCGTGGGCCATTCTGGGAGAACGTTGCTAGCTTATACCGGCTACAGCCGGTTTGTTAGCATTGCACAGCCAGCACAAATATATAAATGTATATATATATATAAATATACACTAATAAAGCGCAAACCGTGGCCAATTAAATAGCAGTGACTAATGTATGAACAGACGCGTTAATGACAGCTAGACGAACCACCACACTAGGGTCAGTGTCGGTACACTCATTCAGCCACACTGCTCAGTTAGCTGTTAGCTAGCTACTACTTTTTTCCCTCCGCACTCAGACTGACGTGTCCAGTCAACTTGCAGTCACGTGGGTAGTCGAATGAATTACAGTCAGCATAGCTTGCCACAACGCTGCATTATTACAAGCATAAAAATTTACACACCATTAATGTGGGCAAATGAAACCGCTCCTCGCTTGCCGGTTCCTGTACCGCGGGTGTTAACGCTACTCCTCCCTCCCAAGGCCCCGGCTAGTCGGCTAACTAGTTAGCAAACCAAGTCATTCGGCTAAAATGCAAGCGAGAGCAGCTTAGCACTGAGGAGCAACCCCAACTCATTCATTCACCCCATGCATTCGCATACCCTCTGGCAGCCTCCAAACTCTTGATGAGCTTCTTAATTTTCCAGATTTCCACGTTTCTGTCGGCCGCGCTCGGATCGTCCGCCATCTTCCCTGCTCTCTAATCGCTTCAGCACCTGGAGAAAGAGGAAAAGAGCAAAAATAAAAAATAAAAAAAAAGCCGCCGTGTTAAACCGTACACCGTGTTGAGAGGTCACACTGTTCACGCGTCATGCTCTGAGGAAGCGTGTTGTAAAGTCTAGACTTCTCTGCAGTGTTTAAAGACACTCGTGGAGATTTCTCTTTGCAGCGGCGCAGTGTTACCGTTAGCTCACCAGACGCAGCGAGCAGCGCCGGGCTTACACAAACACGACCGGAAATCTGTCCTCATCGGTTGTGCTTTGTGTCCAGGAATCCCCAAAACGACCCGAGTATAGATTATAAACCGTTTGACGTGATTAAAGCGTTTCTCAGTGGTGCGCGGTAAACCTAGGCCTCTGTGTCTTCCCACCCTAATCCACGACTTTATCTCGTTGCCCTTTGAAACAAGAACCCATTCGGCGCTTCTTCTTTTTTATAACCTAACTCATATCCTTAACAACCCCCTATACCTGAATCAGTCTCCGCCGTCTCCTCGCGCGCTCGCTTTCGGTGTTTTCTCCGCTCGGTCCGGTGTTTCAGTTGTTAGTTCGCTGTGACGTCGCCTCTCCCCGCCGGTTCCGTCTCTCCTCACCGACGGCGCGTGGTGCAAAAGGCGACTCACATGTAGGAGGAGGGGATTACACGCTACTCTCTTCCACTTCCTGGTTACGCGGGTAGAAACCATGGCTGCACTCCGACTGCTTCTGTTCTTTCTACATAGGCGCACTACAAGCAAGGGCTTCTACACCCTATCTAGGGCACCACGTAGCTTTTAGTGTCATATTTGTGTCAACCGCCTCGCTGGACGCTGTGAGCAAGCAATATGGGATTGGTTTAAAATGCGGGTCAGTGATAGCGGAAGTAGGAAAAAGGAAATAAAGAAAAAAAAAAGTGTTCCGGAATAACTGGGAAATGTAGTCGTATACATGGACAGGCATTAAAATAAATATAAAACTTTGAAAATGTGTTTTTTTTTTTTTACATTACAAGGGTCAATTGTCATACTCAGTTAATAAAGGCACAATTCAGTCTGTTGATAAATAAGGTTTAAAACGATGGCAGGTTTAAGACTATGGTTATCATGCAATTATCCCAATCATGTGGCAACAATGCAACGCATAAAATAATGCAGATACAGGTCAAGACATTCAAGTCTTTTTGAGTATGATGCTACAAGTTTGGCACACCTATTTTTGGGGCATTTCTCCCGTTTTTCTTTGCAGGACCTCTCAAGCTCAAACAGATTGGATGGGGAGCATCATTGCACAGCCATTTTTAGATCTCTCCAGAGATGTTCAATTGGGTTCAAATCTGGGCTCTGGCTGGGCCACTCAAGGACATTCACAGAGTTCACTGTAGCCACTCCTTTGTTATCTTGGCTGTGTGCTTAGGGTTGTTGTCTTGTTGGAAGATGAACCTTCAACTCAGTCTGAGGTCCAGAGCGCTCTGGAGCAGGTTTTTATCAAGGATGTCTCTGTACATTGCTGCATTCAACTTTCCCTCGATCCTGATTCCTCCAGACATGACACTTGCCATTCAGGCCAAAAAGCTCAACCTTTGTTCAATCTTTGGTCTGAGAGTCCTTCAGGTGCCTTTTGACAAAGTCCAGGCAGGCTGTCATGTGAGTTTTACCGAAGCGTGCCTTCCATCTGGCCACTCTACCATTCAGGCCTGATTGATAGAGTTCTGCAGAGATGATTGTTCTTCTGGAAGATTCTCCTGTCTCCACAGAGACACTCTGGAGCTCTGTCAGAGTGACCATCGGGTTTTTGGTCACCTGACTAAGGCCCTTCTGCCCTGATCGATCAGTTTGGCTGGGCTGCCAGCTCTAGGAAGAGTCCTGCTGGTTCCAGACTTCTTCCGTTTACAGATCATTGAGGCCACTGTGCTCATTGGGACCTTCAGTGCTGCAGAAATGTTTCTGTACCCTTCCCCAGATCTGTGCCTCGATACAATCCTGTCTCGGAGGTCTACAGACAATTCCTTGGACTCTATGGCTTGGTTTGTGCTCTGACATGCATTGTTAACTGTGGGACCTTATATAGACAGGTGTGTGCCTTTCCAAATCATGTCTGATCAACTGAATTTACCACAGGTGGACTGCAATCAAGTTTTAGAAACATCTCAAGGATGATCGGTGGAAACAGGATGCACCTGAGCTCAATTTTGAGTGTCATGGCAAAGGCTGGAAATACTTATGTACATGTGCTTTTTTAGTTTTTTATTTTTAATAAATTTGCAAAGATTTCAAACAAACTTCTTTCACATTGTCATTATGGGGTATTGTTTGTAGAATTTTGAGGAAAATAATTAATTTAATCCACTTTGAAATAAGACTGTAACATAACAAAATGTGGGAAAAGTGAAGCGCTGTGAATACTTTCCAGATGCAATGCATACTGTGGCTGTGATTGCGTAAAGTAGTCCAGGTGTGTGCAATCAGAATGAAGGTGAATGTGACCATTAGAGAGTTTGTGATGGCTGTTCGGCGGTGTAGTTCTGGGCAGTCATATTTGTAGGTTGCTCTGTGTTACTGGGTGTGGGAAGCAATGCCGTTTCCAGCTTATAAGTACACTCTTATATGTTAGTGTGCTGTAGAGGGAGAATCTTGAAAAAGTTAAATTATGTCTGAGCATGTACTGATGTTGTTTGGACTGAAAAGTGTGCCAACAGTCAAGGGGAGCTTTCACACTGACTTGAGATCCAAAAGCATTCCCGTGAAAAAAGAGGCACTTTCAGGGTCTATTACATTGTACTTGATACTAATACTTGGTAAGATAATGCTGGGAAGATGCGGAGATACAATTTTTGTCCAACAGAAAAAGACCACATACAGTGCCTTGCGAAAGTATTTGGCCCCCTTGACCTGTTTGACCTTTTGCCACATTTCAGGCCTCAAACATAAAGATATAAAGCTGTAATTTTTTGCGAAGAATCAACAACAGGTGGGACACAATCATGAAGTGGAACGACATTTATTGGATAT
>JAFFST010046287.1:20812-35672 GCA_022414735.1 Noturus placidus | reverse complement strand
GTTCCAAAGAAATCTGATCAAGCTAAAAAAAAAAAAACCCTAAACAAACCTAGAATTTTTGTGGTGTACCAGTATCTCCACCCTGAAACCTCACATACCAGCAAGAGTCACCGAGAGCTTGTTTTACTTTAAAACGGCACACAGTCCCTACTGCAGCTCCTCACAGTGGGCCTTGTAATGCACACACTCTAGTAGTGGTGGAATAATCGCTCGGCCCGGCTGAATAATCAAGCCGATATCAAGCATGTTAATGTGCACGGCTGATTAATTCAAGCGCTCCAGCTTCCCCTTTTGTCTGCCTCGGCAATCGCATACTGCCTTCAAATGCCTCCGAGAAAGCAAGGGGTTTGGAAAGAAAAAGAAAAACGGCACGTCTGAATCCCGCACGCTCAATCGAAGTTCACGTGATTGTATTAGCCACCATTTCCCTTTACACGTAGTGTTTACTCCAGCCTCGAGATAATGCCTTCCATTTCTGTCATTTAGAGAGGAAACACGATTCTAAGCGAAGAACAACACAAACCGAACAGGATGGTTTCTGCACAAACTGTGCATGCGCTACGAGCGCTAAACCTTTATTGTTCCATTCCTGATCGCCACGGGTTCTCGTGCAGAGACACGCTGATCGCCACGGGATCTCGTGCAGTTACACGCTGATCGCCACGGGTTCTCGTGCAGTTACACGCTGATCGCCACGGGTTCTCGTGCAGTTACACGCTGATCGCCACGGGTTCTCGTGCAGTTACACGCTGATCGCCACGGGTTCTCGTGCAGAGACACGCTGATCGCCACGGGTTCTCGTGCAGTTACACGCTGATCGCTACGGGTTCTCGTGCAGTGGGTGCTAATGCGGTCTTAGAGAACTCCAACTTGCCAGACGTCTGTGCAGAAATGCCGTGGTTTAGTAGTTGGAGCTCCAGACTAAACAGCCGAGAGCTGCAGGTCTGATCCAGCTGGATGCTGAAGAGAACCGGTTCATGTTAATGATTTAAAGAGAACTGAGTTTATTCTGAACAGAACAAAAAAAAAACACAACGATATGTGGGTGAGGCAGTGATGCATTCTTAACATCCCATTAATCAGAATCATTTCCAAAGGGGTTAATAAATCGAGCAGACTGGTTTTACAGCATTGATCCACTCTCTCTACAAGTCTTCCTCGGAAGGTCATTCATACGAGGTCATGATCATCAAGTGGTGTGTTTTCGTTAGAAAAAAAATGGAAGCAGGTTTTTATTCTACCAAACACCCACACACATCATAATCACAGCCTCCAACCTTAATTATTTTTATTTATTAATCAATTATTTCTCATAAATGGCAAGAACTTTATTTTAATATGCAAAATTACCACTTGCATCTTAGCATTTGCTGTAGGCGTAACATTTCGCCTTGAGTTCCTGAGCTGGAACCACGACGCTGTGGTGCCATTGCGCTCAGCTTGTCATTAGGATATTTCCGACAGCACCTGAAGGCAGCAACAGTGCTATAGGTACCTCCATAAGGTTTAAAACTGGACATGTCATTCACCAGACCTTAAACCAGTTGAGAGACATTTCTCCTGAAGATGAGACTGAAGGGGAGGAGTTATAGGAACATGATTGTTTCCATAGAACATCTTAAGACTGAGGGTCTTTACAAAAGACAGCATAATCATTTTGTATTCAGAACGTATATAAAGAATGGCTAAAGACCATGTCCTGGCTGACGGAGACACATCTGGACCAAGACAAACACTGGAAATGATTTTCTCGCAGTACACCAGCTATATACCAGCTGATCGTTCTCTGCTGCTTTAGGAGATGCTCCGGTTTCAGCCGAGTGAGGAGAAGCGTCCTGTCTCATGAGCGACACGCTGATCGGGTTACAAACTCTCACTCGCATTTCTCAAACTCAAACTGCTAACTCGCATTTCTCAAACCCGCTTCTGTTTATTACCAAACCAGTTACATACATGCAACACAACGTCCACATGTCTAGCGTATCCAGTGTTTTAAAATCAAATACAAATTATTCACATATACATGTAGTTATTATTTCAAAAATAATTCTTTCACCATTATTTCCAGGTAAATATAGAACTATATAGTGACACAAACACACTTGCCAAAAAAAAGAAAAAATAAATATCAAAATGGTTGGTAAGGAGACACACTGACAAAATTAAACTTTATATATATATATATATATATATATATAAATAAAATTTAACTTATATATATATAAATGAAACTTTTTATGTATATAAAATTAAACATATAGATGTGTTTAATTTTATTTATATATAAAGTTTAATATATATATATATATATATATATATATATACACACACACACACACACACACACACACACACACACACACATATACACACACACACATATATATATATACACACACACACACACACACACACACACACACATATATACACACACACATATATATATATACACATACATACACACACACACACACATATATATACACACACACATATATATATATACACATACATACACACACACACACACACACACACACATATATATACACACATAAAATACACACACACGGCATCTTTGGGCTCCCGACTTGCGATCTCCTGCCAGTGTTCTGCCCACGTTCTTGTGGACCCGGCCTTAACGTGGTGCTGGTTAACACACACCGGATTCAAAGAACAATAAAGCGCACAAGAGTGAAAGAATGCTGTACAATGATTCCCCATAAAGCATTACGCTGCAATAATGAGAGAATACGGTGAGATTTTGCCATTTACAGTTTTCAATCAGTGTTGCAAAAACCAACGAGCTTGCTTTTCCCAGTTTGCTAAGCTTACAGTCATTAGCTAGAAGCTTTGTCTTTAATTGGAAGATTCCAGTCTCTAATTGGACGCGTACAGCCTCTAGGTAAAAGCTTAGTTGCAGGTTGAAGACAGCAGGTCACATTTACAATCTAAAATGCTGGTTTACGATCCTCAACCCTGGACTAGTGACTGCTGTGTACAACCCGGATCAGAAGAGTGTTGAAATAAATATTCTGATTTCAGTCATTTATCCATGAACGAGACGTTACTCCACCCGAGCGAGCGTTCAGAGCAGCACGAACTCATCCGCACTGCTCCGCTTACTCCCCCGTCTTCCTTTGCCCTTGGGTGAGACTTGCACCTCTGGGTCCAAGCTCAGCTCTAGCCGCTCGTGCTGGTCTTGCCCGCTGCCCTCCATGAAGGTGAAGATGGGGTACGTGTCCGTATCCGAGGTCAGAGCCTGGAGGAGGAAACGGAGGCGTGAAGGACCACGAGTCAACATGATCCCTTACCCCTCCAAAGCGAACAGTGTAACGGAGTGGCGCCAAAGATGGCGTCGGGAAACCCACGACGCTGCGGACGAGGGCGTGTTAACAGTAATCTGTCACGTATTAGCTTTTTGTTATGCTCTGAAGTAGAATTAAAAGATGAATATTATACTATAATCGGTTGCACATTTTAGGCAGCGTGTGTTGGGCGAGAACGTGACGTGTGTGTGTGTGTGTGCGTGCGTGTGCACTCTTCCTGTGTTACCGTGGTGACGTCAGAGCGGAGCGTTTCAAAGTCCCTCTTGCTCTTAACGTAGAAACCCAGAGTGCAGCTGGGGTCCATGCGATGAAAGGGCAGCTTCCTCGCCGTCTTACAGTGAAACGACTGCAAATACACAGCATCATACACTGTAACCATGACAACGCTATCCAGCATCAGCTATCCGACTAGCCTCGCTTTCCCTCGAGATCAAATTTATCATGCCGAGTAACGCAGATGGAATAAATACTTGGAGACAGAACATCCAGAGAAACCGAGTTAATAAATTTAATTCGCTTCAACAACACTGTCCTCCATCGCTGTTTTTCCCCGTGTGCCGCTTGACTTATGACCTCATTTAGCTGTGAGGTAAGAAAGCGCTCGACATCCCTACGAGTTCCTGAAAAGATTCACTGTAAATCTGAAAGCTCTGCTGTGACCAAAAAAAAAAACCAAACGAAGAGCGTCACTTTATAAAGGATATTCGCTGCCTGCGCATTAGAATATTTGGCCACACCCACCGGCCCGTTATTGAGTTCAGCTGGCATTTAAACAACGTTTCATCTCATTAAATCAGTTTTAAAACAGACCGATTTACTGAGAGTTTCAGATTCAGCGCGTGTGTGTATTCTGTGAGTAAAACGAAAGCGGTTAAGCATTTCCGCACCTCTAAGGGGAAGTTGGGTTGATGGACATCTACAGCAGCTTGACAGAAATGAGGATCCAGATACAGCAGCTGATCGTCTGATTAGAGGGGGGGACAAAAAGAAAAACAGTTCAGCTCTCCATGAGCATGTGACCATCGTGAATGTCCATATTTCCCAGATAATAAATCACTGCAGGTTATAAACACCAATATCCAAACTCTGTTGAGAGAGAGAGAGAGAGAGAGAGAGAGAGAGAAAGAGACAGAGAGACAGAAAGAGAGACAGAGAGAGAGACAGAGAGAGAGACAGACAGACAGACAGACAGAGAGAGAGACAGACAGAGAGAGAGAGAGAAACAAGCATTAATAATGAGGCATAGGTTTAATTTCAGCGCCCCCTGCTGGTGTAGCTCCGTTTGTGTTCTGTTACACTTGCTGTAATTCAGCCTTGAAGTCCAGGGGCCCGTTTCATTAAGGAGGTTCAACCAACTCGGAGTTAAAACTTAAACTCTGAGTGGACTGACCCTGAGATGAGTTTCAGTTCCAGAACAGCTGAAATGAGTCAGTTTATCAACTCGAAGTTGAGTGACCGAGGTAAGCGCGACTATAAAAACGCCATTATCAATGGAGCGCAGATATTATGAGTCACTATGGCAACAGCGTCAGACACCGTGACAACAGCGTCTGCATATTTCTCCCCAGCAGAACTGGATGCGTTTATGCAAACATATGCAGAATTTGAACACGTATTTAAAAAAAAAAAAAAAAAAAAAAAAACAGCAACACGGCTGCAGCGGCGAAGGACAGAAGGACAGAGGACAGAAGGACAGCTTGGGGGAAAATAGCTGCTCGAGTCAATGCATAAGTTTACATTTTAATGACTTTTATACAGTGTTGGGTGTAATTAATTACTCAGTAATCTAAATACTGTAATTTAATTAGACTATAAAACAATTCTGTATAAAACAATAGTGGATTTAACATCACAGTTTAAAAGGTATATGTTTTATGTAACCTCCCTCTAGTTACACACTTTGGTCAATTCATGAAGAATTCATGAAGTTGTATATTGTTTATTTGAAAGCATTAGAAGTGCAGGTTCTCGTCTCTCCTTATTGTTCATGTGCTTGAGGATGATTTGGGATTTAGAAAGTAATTAATAACTAAGTAGACCAAATTAGTAAGTAGACCAATACTTTCTAGAGATAGTCATTATTATATTAATCTAATTAGACTTGCTAAAGATGGCATTTGTAGTTAGTAATGAAGAACTATTTTAGACTGTTATAACCCAACTGTCATAATATCAGAGGTGAAACTGGAAGAACAGGATTTTATTACAGCTATTAATTTAATTTTCATGTATCGGTGCAATCCTGCTGGCATTAAAAGAACGTGGCAGCAGCTGAAGATGAAATATAAACACATCATTAATCAAGGTAAGCCTTGAGCATATGATAGGTAACATGTGTCAAACTCAAGGCCCGCGGGTCAAATGTGGCCCGCTAGGTCATTTTATCTGGCCCGCGAAACGCTCTGGGTTCTCCAGTGACTCCAATGTAAACCCGTCTGCAGCTGAAAGAGACGCTCAGAGCAGACGCTCCAGCTCTTCATTCACTCCATTCATAACCCGAGCACGGGGATATATGACGCTGTGAGCATCAACCAATCAAATCAAGAAATAATAACAAATCAATCTGATTGGGTCCTCGGTTCTCCAATCAGATTAAAGCTCACAGCGTATTAGCCGCCTAGGAGCGTGACAAATCGCTGGTGGTCGAGGATTATGGGTAATGTAGGCCTTTCCGCTATCCAAAACATACGAATAAAACTTTATTTCTCAGAATCGAAGGAGAAATAAATCGTACTGAGGGCCACATAAACTACATCCGCAGCGAAGTCACGTCAAGGCGATTTGAAACTGAGAAATCTCCACAAATTAACCTCAACATGTTCAAGAAGAGAAGAACTGATACACGAGGAAGGAAGTTTCACGAACGATGGGAGAACACGTACATGTTTGTACTTCAAGGTGAAAAACCAGTATGTCTTCTGTATCATGAGGCGGTGTCAGTCGTGAAAGAGTGCAATCTACCTCGGCATTGTGACACGGAGGTAAGTGTGGGAAATTTAACCTCCGAGAAAAACAATGAATTGCAGCAGAATTAAAAGGCAAACTGCAGTCGCAGCAGAATGTGCTCATTAAAGCTCCAGCCGGAAATGATGCAGCAGTGAAAGCAAGTCGCCCGAGATTCAAAATCTTTTTCAGAGGGTGCATTTTTGTAGCAGTGCATGCTAAAGGTGGGCGTGCGAGAAGGCGTGTGCGAGAAGGCGTGTGCGAGAAGGCGTGTGCGAGAAGGCGTGTCCCGACCAGACACAGACTTTTCAAAATGTCAGTGTGTCAAGAAACACCATCACGGACCGAGTTAAGGAGTCAGCTGGACATTTACCAACACCGCTGGCTGAAGAGACACGCAGCTGTCCATTAGCTGTGGATGAAAGCACAGACAACATGGATACAGCGCATCTCTCCATCTTTATTAGAGGCGTGAAGCCGGACCTCTCTGTCACTGAGGAGCTCTTGGATGTAACTGCCATGCATGGGACCACATCGGGCCGGGACAGTTCTGATGCAGTGCACAAGTCCGTAAGTAAAAATAAATTGCGTGGGAATAGTTGGTGGGACTAACTACAGATGGTGCACCTGTGATGTGTGTTGGAAAAAAGTTCTGAATGAAGTTAAGGGTTAAGATCATAACTTGTTTATTATATTTTTCTTTATTTGCTGCAATAGTGTGAACACTGATTCAAGTAATGTGGGCTTCACACTGAACATTACATGTTTACATCTGTGCAAATGCATATGTAATATGTGCAAGTTAAATGAATTATTGAATTATTGAATGTTATTTAACAATATAATAAAGTGTAGCTTACTTTATTTTAAATACGCAAAGCATCTGCAAAATGCACAGGGATATGAGAAAAAATCCACTCTGGGCCTCAAAATCCTCTCCCGACGTAAATAGAACTCCCTAAGAATTAATCCCGCCTCTTCATCAACAGGATGTCCATAAAAGGATATTCCATTTCATTCCCTTTGATGCTCTCTGCGTGACTGAATGAATGTACCGAAAGATCAATGAGGTGTTTAAACACCGCTTCCTCTTTAAAAAAAGGGGAGGAGACCTAAAGAAACTCTGGGTTTACCGAAGAAAACCTGCTCCCGACCAGGTTAGGTTCACAGAGTAAGTTGCCATGGTAACCGAGTCCGAGTATAAGTTACCTCTCTTTCAGAAACGGGTTTGACTTACTCTGCTATCTCGGGTTTAACACACCTCCCATTCTGAACCGGAAAACCCAGAGTTTCCCTCATTTCAGGGTGAACATACTCAGAGTTTTCACTTCACCTCCTTCCTGAAACGGGCCCCAGATAGCAATGTTTGTCAAGCCCCAAAATAAGAAACGTGTACCAGCCAATCAGAAACAAATATTTCTCACTCACCCTGAAACCCGACGAAATAGAGCGAGTGCTTCGGCTTTCCTCCGATTATTCCCACACAGCACTTCAGCTGAAGCAGTCTCTACAGGGTCACGCAAAGAAAACATCAACAAGTGTGCGAGTGTGTGTGTGTGTGTGTGTGTGTGTGTCCATACCTTCACATACGGGACATACACATGGTTGAGTGCGTCTCCGCCGAGTCTCACAGGCACCAGGATAATAACCGAGTGAAATCTCACAGAGAGCTCACACTGACTTTCTCCACACAGTCTCATCACATCTCCTGCATACACTACACACACACACACACACACACACACACGAGATGCTGCTAATACTTCACTACTGGCATCACACACATGAGCTCTACTGATTATTTAAAGAAAACACTCTGTATTGTGTAGTTACAGTAAAATAACGGAGTTAGTGTTGTTACCATGGAGACCCTAACCCTAACGCATGGCACCAATATAAAAAAAAAAAAACTGCACTAATGTCAGAGCTGCAGTGAATCAACACGTTCTGACCAATCAGAATCCAGAACTCAACAGCGCTGTGGGGTGAGGCCTTTTATCACTTCTTTTGGTTATGTTTTCCACTTTTATTTATTTATTTAATTAATGTTTGGCAGCTGTTTAAGTCATTTCTTTTTCCTCTTTCCCCTTCTTAGGAGTGGCTCTATATTTAACTTTACATACTGCTCAGGAAATTGTTAAAATAAATAAATAAAACCTCACCAGTGCAGTCCTGTGCGACATATACCGCCAGGTCACTCACTTCAGATGCTGCTACTGCCTTCCTGTAAACACACAGACACACACAGACACACACAGACACACACAGACACATGAAAACAGCAGCATGTATTAGAGAAGTACAGAAAACAGTGATCACTGCCACGGTGTCTTACCTCAGCATGTGTGCAACCAGAGATGGGCCGTACCAGTCGCCCGCCTGTTGCCCTGACGACCGCCCCAGCTCCACCAGCTGATGCAGGCTGAACGGAGCGGACGGTGTGTCCCCGAACCACGCCACCAGACGCCGGTGTCCACTCTCCTGCCAATCCTCATCCTCATCCACTATGGCACCCTCGCTCCGCCTCCTCTGCCCCACCCTCTGGCTCAGGCCCAATCCTAGCACGAGGGGCCGAGAGTGTCTGAGCTCCAGGTCGTCTCTAGTCTGGTGACGAGCTCCGGGCCACGTCCAACCTGAGAGCAGGAGAGAGTGAGCATGCGAGTGTGTGTGACAGTGTCTGTGCACGTGCGTGTGTGTGTGTGTGTATGTATACCTGGAGACAGTGTATGTAGCACTAGTGCCTGTGCGAGCAGCATCTGGGCGGAGCGCAGTGTGCAGCCCCACCCACTGTCTGAGGTCAGAGACGAACCATGCAGTGAGGAGAATCCTCTCCTGTACGTCATCCAGAACAGAGACGAGAACACACACTGGAACTGCTGCTTCTCACCTACCACACATATACACACAGCACGTTTGAGAGTATAGTGCATGTGTGTGTGTGTGTGTGTGTGTGTGTGTGATGCACACCTTCATTGCTCAGGTGGTAGGTGTGACCCAGCATACACACAGGAGAGTTTTTACTCAGACGAGCTTTAGCTTTCAGAGTCCAGCCTGAAACGCACAGAATTCAGTAAAACACACACACACACACTACAACTCTTGTTTGAAACCTAGCACTGGTTAGCACACACACCTCGGTACTTCACACTGTTCCATGCCGACACAAGTCTGCGCGTCAGCCTGGCTTTGTCCTTCACTGCCTCTGAGGAGTGTGTGCTCTCTGAAGGTTCAGGGTGTGACAGGAACTCAAATGACTCCAGGTCTTCTGTGGAGTTTACTTCATCAGGACATACAGAAGTCATCACGTGGCTCTGCTGGAGCCGCTCACCATGGCAACCTGAGATCCCTTTCCAAGCAACCAGCATCAGCAGTCATAAGAGGTGTTCTGCTTCACCTGGACTTACTGCTATTAGACTGTGTGTGCGCGCGTGTGTGTGTGTGTGTGTGTGTGTTCTGCTGAAAAATGTAGGAGTAAACGTTATTAATTATTATTATTATTATTACTCTAAACCAGGGATGTCAAACTCATTTTAGTTCAGGGGTCGCATACAGCCTAATTAGAGGTCAAGTGGGCCAGGCCAGTAAAATCACAACAATTACCTAGAAATAATAAGTCCATGTTTTTCCCCTTTGCTTTCATGCAAAACAACCTCAGATTTCTTAAGGCACAGGTGTTTCTGATCTGAAAAAATTTCAGTATTGCACTTTAACATTGATGGCATTGCATGAACAATAGGATTCCACCAAAATCAAACGCTTTTGTAGTGAAGCTGTTGACTAACATTAAGGCGCATTGCTGCCATCTGCTGTTCGGTCTGGGTACCAGACTTGTGCCTCGTCTACTACTCTGACTAAAACAGTGCGCCCCCTAGCGGATAATTTAGGAATACGTCTAACCCGCGGCTCTAAACTGAACGTGTGTGATGATAGGCTCTTTAGTAAAGAACACTGAACACACACACACACACACACACGCTTGTTTGCCTTACTATCCTTGTGATGACTTATTAATTATTAATATAGCTAATTAACACAATGCCTTTAACCCTCTCACGGTCTCGACACCAGTAAACTCCCCCTGGACCTTAACAGCGTTATTACTGCAGCTGAGGGACAGAGATTAATTCCCCAGCGGTTCCAGATTAGAGATATTTTATTCAAATAAACACTTACCGTGGATGTATCTGTAGTATAAAACTTCACTCTTTAATCTGAGAGGATTCCTGCGGAACATGTCCAGCATAACGGACGCCAAAACTGCATAAAGTTTCACTTCCTATTTACGCCGTTCTTCACCTGGCAACGCCTGGACGTGTCGTGCACCTGATTGGCTGAAATAGGAGACGTCACAGTCGAGGAAGCCAATCAGAGAGATTAAAAAAAAAAAAAAATCAAAGGCGGAAACAAAACCGTGTCTAAAAAGAATTGTTGCGTTCCATTATTATTACAGCGCTACAGGTTTCCGTTTTATACGTGTTAAATAAATAAACAAATAAAAGTTTTTCTCAGTTTGAACTATTCTGTCGTCCTGGAGACGGTGCGGGGTGTGTTTTGGGATGTTTTCGGGACCGTCGTGTCAGGAAGCTACTTCCCGCTAAGTGCTAAGCTGTGATTGGTGGAGCGCCATGTCAATCATCTGCAGAGATGTATCTGTCACGCGCTCCTCCGATTCCCACGTGAAGTTCCAGTCACTATCAGCCCTTTCAGAGGCGACTTTTAATGCGAATTCTTTATTAAAGTTTAATATAAAATGTACCAGCAGTCGAGAAGAAATGTGAGAAGCACCGTATTAACGTTAATAATCCGGGGACATGTTTTAAAAGAAGTAAACTACTCGGGTTAACCAGGTCAGAGCGTGCTGAGGGACACTAGTAGGGACACTAGGGATAGTAACACACACACACACACACACACACACACACACACACACACACACACACACTTGAATCTGTTAAAGACAGAAGTGTTATATTAATGAAGCAGTGTATAAAAAGTTCATGTACTGCACAAATCCACAGAAACCCAACATTAATCAATTTTATTTATTGTTATTACTGCACTTAAGCCTCTTTTTTCACTGCTTCACAACATTGCCTGAGGAAAATGAAATGGAGGGGAAGAAATCTTGTAAACGATAAATAAATAAACAGTAAAAAAAAAAGAGCATTCCATTATAAAATGCAAAAAAAAAAAAAAAAAAAAAAAAAAACCAAATGTCGAAAGGAAGAATCCATTAAATCCATGTACAGGATCTGAATATGAACACGCTAATACAGCAACACAGTAAAAAATAAAAATATAAACAACAACGTTCATAAAAGTCCACAGCAACATGTAAACAAATGAAAACTGCTGTTCCAGGGGTCCAAGCACTTTGGCCAGCAGCTGGCAATGTCCTCAATGTCAATGTCAATGAGATGTGATGGGCAACTGGACTTTTTATTTTTTTTTTTTATTATTTTACCCCACAAACATTGAACAACTTGGAAACGACCTGTGGCCATTTTGGGAAAAGTTGGTGGAACAATTTTGGTGGGAAAAAAATGCAAGTTTTCAAGGATCAACTCAGCCCATGAACATCCGTCACTTATTAAATGTAACTGTACAGTGCATATTAGTAGAGGAAACAAAATTACAACTCCTAAAACACACACACACACACACACACACAGAGCCTCGTCACCTTGTCACTTTTGCTTGGACCGCCTTTAAATCTAGGACATAAATAAAGTGCATCTTTACAGTGGTTTTCAATCCATAACAACAAAGTGGAAAACAATGCACGCCTACATGAATCTAGACCCAGAGACATTCAGACCGTTCTCTCTCTCTCTCTCTCTCTCTCTCTCTCTCTCTCTCACACACACACACACACACACACACACACACACACACACAACATCTTCTACGACTGGAGTTCATTACCACAGAGCAGAGCAGAACACGCAGTACCTTAGCAACACCTCCTGGAAGGTAAGTCTGCTAAAATAAACCGTGAGCACGTGTATAAGTGCTTAATGTGATTTGACGTGACGTGAGAGAATTTGTAAGATATTGTCATGGTGTCACGTTTAAAAATGGCGTGCTCGTGTGTTTCGTTTAGGCAGCATGTTGGGTACAAATCTAAACAATTGCATGTCCTAATCGGAGAAGGAAAGCTCGCCGTTCTGTTCAGTAACCTAGATACATTTCTTTTTTACGCTCGGAGCTGAATTCATTCTGTAAATGTTCATTTTCCGAAACTAATGTTGTAACTTATGATGAAAGAGATAGGACAATGACAGTGATGGGAAAATGTCATTACTGTTACGCTGAATATTTTCGCAAAACGAAATACCACGTTAGCAGTTTTCCGTCGTCCTTTATCACGTCGTATTTATCTACAGCTCGAACACGTGGAACGAGCCGTTATTGTGAGATCTTGTCTTTTTATTCCATATCTAAACATCGCAGTGGTTTATCCTCAACTGTTATGGATTGTGCATTGGATAAAAACATATACATGTTAAAATATTAAAGGGGCCGTTTGTAACTTTTCGAACACTGATGTTTGTGAATATAATCACCAACGAGCTTTATCTGCTGAACCTACAGTAGTGTGACTCTTTCTGGAAAAAGAGGAGCTGAGCAGGTCTGTTCTACCTGGAGGGTGGGGCTAATTTCAGGGCCAGTGAACAGAAGTCTAGTGAGCTCCATCGTGGCTGAGTTCGTCGCACATGTTTTGCATGATGAAATGATTAAAAGCTCCGTCCATAAGGGGCCAGGTTAGAGCCGAGCTACACCTCAGGAGCACATCGTAATCGTGTCGTTGCACAACAACAACAAGGTAAACGGTGAAGGCGGAGGGCGGTGATGAGGTTTTGATATTGATATTGTTTAATGACACCTATATAAACTTTAAACATTACAGACTGCACTGTAAAACCACCACAAACGTGACAGCACAACGTGACATGGAAACACACTTCATCTAGTGACACCATGGATTCCAGATTTCAACTAAGATGCAGGGCGATACTCAGTGTAAACAAGCAAACCTGAACATCATTTGTCACTTACTAACTGTCAGAAATCACATCTACACACACACACACACACACACACACACACACACAGTATAAAATGTAGTCAAGTAAGAAATAGGAAAGAAAAAATGTGCCAAAAAAACATCTACGTTAAATTAGACAAGGAGAAATCTCTCATTGCATATGTAGGATGAGTTTAACACACACACACACACACACACACACACACACATGCACACACACACATGCACACACACGCACACGCACACACACACACGCACACCAGATAATTTGCTCTGTTTCTATAATTCATAAGTTAAAGTTGTTCTAACATTTTCCCTCCACAATCTGTGTTTAAAGCCCCAGAGAGCCAAAATATGTGAGTCTAAGTAAGAAAAATAATCAGCGCCTGGGATGATCACAAGGCCGATGTCAGTTTGTCCCACCCACACCGATTTTATTCTTACTGGGTCTTTATTTAAACTGTCTCAAATTCTGAGAAACTAATAAATCAAAGCTAACCTTTGAGAGAAAGCTAAACTTATAGAAAAAAAGTTAACCGCCGAGAAAACGCGTACCTTAATGTGGGAAAACTAACCTAGTGAGAGAAAACTAACCCAGTGAGAGAAAACTAACCCAGTGAGGGAAAACTAACCTAGTGAGAGAAAACTAACCTAGTGAGGGAAAACTAACCCAGTGAGGGAAAACTAACCTAGTGAGGGAAAACTAACCTAGTGAGAGAAAACTAATCTAGTGAGGGAAAACTAACCTCATGAGGGAAGACTAAACTAGTGAGGGAAAACTAATCTAGTGAGGGAAAACTAAATTAGTGAGGGAAAACTAATCTAGTGAGGGAAAACTAAACTAGTGAGGGAAAACTAATCTAGTGAGGGAAAACTAAATTAGTGAGGGAAAACTAATCTAGTGAGAGAAAACTAAACTAGTGAGGGAAAACTAACCCAGTGAGAGAAAACTAAACCAGTGAGGGAAAACTAACCTAGTGAGGGAAAACTAATCTAGTCAGGGAAAACTAAACTAGTGAGAGAAAACTAATCTAGTGAGGGAAAACTAATCTAGTCAGGGAAAACTAAACTATCCATCCATCCATCCATCCATCCATTCAACCTCAACTGCTTATCCGTAATCAGGTCGCGGGGGTAGCAGCTCCAGCAAGAAACCCCAAACTTCCTTTTCCTGAGCCACAATAACCAGCTCTGACTGGGGGATCCCAACGCGTTCCCAGGTCAGTGTGGAAATATAGTCTTTCCACCTAGTCCTGGGTCTTCCCCGAGGTCTCCTCCCAGTTGGATGTGCTTGGAATACCTCCCTAGGGAGGCGCCCAGGGGGCATCCTTACCAGGTGGCCGAACCACCTCAACTGACTCCTTTCAACACAAAGGAGCAGCAGCTCGACTCTGAGTTCCTCTAGGATAGCCGAGCTTCTCACCCTATCCCTAAGGGAGAGGCCAGCCACCCTCCTGAGAAAACCCACTTTGGCCGCTTGTACCCGCGATCTAGTTCTTTCGGTCATTACCCAACCTTCATGACCATAGGTGAGGGT
>JAFFST010046287.1:6641-20154 GCA_022414735.1 Noturus placidus | reverse complement strand
CGTCACAACGGTACGGTAAAGCAATTGCAATACCGCACCCGCTGCTCCGATTCTCCGGCCAATTTCCCGCTCCCATGTCCCCTCACTCGTGAACAACACCCTGAGGTACTTGAACTCCTTCACTTGGGTTATGTTCTCATTCCCTACCCAGAGTAGGCACTCCATCGGTTTCCTACTGCGAACCATGGCCTCAGATTTAGAGGTGCTAATTCTCATCCCAGCCGCATCACACTCGGCTGCAAACTGATCCAATGAGTGCTAGAGGTCACGGCCTGATGATGCCATCAGGACCACATCATCTGCAAAATGCAACGATGAGATCCTCAGGTCACCAAACCACAACCCCTCCCCACCATGAATACGCCTCTATATCCTGTCCATGAATATCACAAACAGGATTGGTGACAAAGCGCAGCCCTGCGAAGACCAACCCCCACCTGGAAGTCCGACCTTTTGCCAAGCATCCGGAAACAGCTCTCGCTTTGGGCGTACAGCGATTGGATAGCCCTAAGAAGGGAACCCTTCACCCCATACTCCCTCAGCACCTCCCACAGTAGACCCCTGGGGACCCGGTCATACGCCTTCTCCAGATCCACAAAACATATGTAGACTGGATGAGCATACTCCCAGGACCCTTCCAAGATCCTTGCGAGAGTAAAAAGCTGGTCCGTTGTTCCACGACCAGGACGGAATCCGCATTGTTCCTCCTCAATCCGAGGTTTGACTATCGGCTCAACCCTCCGTTCTAGCACCTTGGAGTAGACTTTACCAGGGAGGCTGAGAAGTGTGATACCCCTATAATTAGCGCACACTCTCTGGTCCCGCTTTTTAAACAGTGGAACCACCACCCCAGTCTGCCACTCCTTGGGCACTATCCCCGACTTCCACGCAATGTTAAAGAGGCGTGTCAACCAAGACATCCCCTCCACACCCAGAGCTTTCCGCATTTCTGGACGGACCTCATCATATCCCCGGGGCTTTGCCACTGTGTAGTTGTTTGACTACCTCAGTGACCTACACCACGGAGATTGACGATGCTCCCCCATCAGCCTCCACCTCTGCCTCTACCATAGAGGGCATGTTAGTCGGATTCAGGAGTTCCTCAAAGTGTTCCTTCCACCGTGCAGTTACTTCCTCAGTGAGGGAAAACTAAACTAGTGAGGGAAAACTAATCTAGTGAGAGAAAACTAACCTAGTGAGGGAAAACTAAACTAGTGAGGGAAAACTAAACGCATAGAAAAAGTTAACCTCAGTGACCTTAGAGATAGAGAGAGAAAGCTAACCAGAGAGAGAGGAAACCAACCTTATCAAGAGAAAGTAAAACTTAGCGAGAGAAATCTAACAGAGAGAAAGCCAACCTTAGCACGAGAGAGAAAGCCAACCAGAGAGAGAGAGAGAGAGAGAGAGAGAGAGAGCGAAATAGAGAGAGAGAGAGCGAGAAAGCCAACCTTAGTGACAGAAAGCTAACCAGAGAGCGAGAGAGAGAGAGAGAAAGCTCATGTACTAAAAGTGTAGCTTCTGTGATAACTCTATAATTGGGAGATGGTAAATGGAGGATTAAACAATCCTGATTTCTGGGAGTCTTAATTAAAGAGGCGTTCAATCAAGCCTGCTCATTAGAACAATTGGCCACGCCCACCAGAACATTAGTTTAACGGAACACCTCGCTGTGGTGTCATGCAAACATTGAAAGTATTTGACTCTTTTACTCCACATTCTCTGGGACATTAAACACTTCATTTTCGCCTCACCCACTCTCTGTGTGTACCACAGGTGTCGTCAAGGAAATGGATCAGTAGCAAGCTGGGAATGCTGCAGGACCAATCAGGTGTTTACGAGTGCAAGAACTGAAATATAGCGTTGCGTTCATTCCACCTTATTAGCAAACCTCAGATCGTGTACTGTGCATCTTCAAGTACGCTGATATATTTATTTATTGGTCATTTTGCTATAGAGAGATGATTGACAGGTTCTGCCACCTATCAGTGTAGAGACCATTTGATATGACATCACAGACATGCTGTTGCTATAGAGACCGGGCAGTTATGACAATCAGATGTGTACTATGTTCACTAGCATCAGGTCTTTGCGTAGTATTATTATTATTTATTTTTTTTTACATATCATATTCTCTGTTAAATTCTTTTCTATTCACAATATCTAACATGCAGCTACACAGACACAGCGCTTTTTCTGCTGTACACTAATCTGGTGTTACGTTTACATTAAAGCTGCAGTATATAACTTTTTTAATAGAGAATTGCAATATTGTGTTACTTTGTAGCTAAATTTGCGATCCAGCTAACATTTGTCAAACTGACGTCACATGATCAAATGTGTGACTAAATCGAACTTAACCCTCCGGACATTGCCCTGAAAAGCCTAAAACAGTAAAGGTCATCAAGGCTTGACACCATGACGCTGGGCATTACTTTGAAATTAATTGAATGTAAACAGACGTGTGTTACTTGCGTTATACCGATGTTACAAAATGTTTTTCTGTGAATCGTTAAAAGTTGCATACTGCATCTTTAAAAACCATCTGTACACGCACACATCAAACAACAGCAGGTTTAGAGCACCTTTTTTTGTATTGGATAAGTGTTGATTTGGTGGTTGTGGAAGAATTTGGGTCATCGCTTAAGTATCTCTTACTTCACATCTCTCTCCAAACGTCACAAGCAGGAAGTTCAGGAATGCTTGTTAGAGCTCTTCGATTTGGACGATCCTGGTCCAGGCCACGTTCCCGTAGCTATGCGCCAGGCCCCAGATGAAGCCTCGGATTTGCCCAACGTCCCAGCCCGCTTGTCCTCGCTCGTTTTGGTGCTCGAGTCCTTCGCTTTACCCCCATCCTGTGATCCCAGCTTCATGGGCCCGAGCACGGTTTTGGCCACGCTGGTGAGCTGAGTGACGAAGCTCGAACGGTCACCGGGGGAGATGGTGCGGGATTTTCCAGTGCTGGGAGATGGAGTGGAAGGAGACGGGGAAGCCGGGCTTTCCTCCAAAACCTCCAAGTGAGAGCGCTCGTCTCGGAGGGTTCGGATCGAACCGGAATGGACCGAACTCTTCTCCTCTTTGGATTTTACATGGAGTACACCTGCGTCCGTCACTGGAGGTTCTGGAGCTTTAGCCTTGCACTTGCCACCTCCGCTCCCGGCTTCCACTCTAACCTCTACTGTTTGGGGGGTTTTCACACATTTGCCCAATTCCACGAGCCCAGATTTAGTTTTCGAGTCATTCTCCCATGCTGCTTTTCCTTTTTCTCGCTCTTTTCCACCCTCAGCCTGCCCCTCTGGTGTGTTCGGTACAACAGTGTCTATGCTCAGTAATGGCATCTTTCCTCCAGGTTTTTCTTTCACATCGGAGGTTGAAGCCTGAATAGCCGGGCTCTTTGACGCAAATTTGTCTTGCTTTGCCATAGTTATGGCTTTGACGGAATCGTGCATTTGAGAAGAACTTGTTGTTCCTGTTCCTTCAGACGGTTTGTCCTTCTTGCTTAGTGTCGAGTCAGGAACGGGAGGCGAGTCCTGCTTGTTTGTGGTCTGGAGCGTGTCTGAGAGTGTGTTCTCACCTTCGATCTCCAGCAGGCTTTGCAGCATGCGGTATTCCTCCACGCCATGCTTCCTCAGGCCACCTTTTTTGTCCGCTGTCGATGGAAAGGAGGCAAACAATGGGGGAGAGGGCGGAGCCGGCTTCTCGGTCGACTGCACCCGTGTGAGGAGAGGTGAGCGGGGCCGTGTTATCGGCGGAGAGGAGTGCAGTTTGGCGGGGAAAGTGGGTGTAGCGCTGGGCGTGCTCGGTGACGGAGTGTGTGCCAGCGGGGAGAGAGGGACGCTCCCGGCTGATTTACAGCGAGACGAGCGGAACTGCCGCTGCAGTTTAGGCGACAGGCCGTGCAGAGAGCTCGGGCGCATGTGATGCGACGTAGCTGGAGAGTTCGGAGTGGAGGACGCCGGGGAGCTGCTCTGGGACGACATGCCTGAGGACAGAGAGACACACAGAGCGAGACAGGGGAGAGGGGGAGGAGAAAGAAAGAGGGTCTGGTTAGTGTCAGGTTAATAGACAAGTTAATACATGGATAATATCTTTAGTTAATATGTTAATATCAATAGTAATAGGGAATTAAGACCGAGAAATAATACAGCTGGGTTACTATGAAACTTTTCACCTTTACATTCATTCATTTGAAAGACACTTTTATCCAAACAGACTGGCACCTGAGCTGAGCAGATAACCGATAATATTAGATTAGATAACATTATTGTGTTATGTCTGATTGTGTGCGTGTGTGTGTGTACGTGTCTGATTGGGGCGGCTGTGGCTCAGTCCGTAGAGCGGGTTGTCCATTAATCCACTAACCGTGGGGTTGGCGGTTCGAATCCCGGCCCGGGTGATCCCATGCCGAAGTGTCCTTGGGCAAGACACTGAACCCTAAGTTGCCCCGATGGCAAGCTAGCACCTTGCATGCAGCTCTGCTACCATTGGTGTGTGAATGTGCTCTCATTAGTAAGTCGCTTGTAAATGTAAAATGTAAAATGATATTTCTGTAAAGCTGCTTTGAGACAATGTACCATTGTAAAAAGCGCTATACAAATTGATAAATTAAATTAAAATTAAATTAAATTATTCATATTAATAATATTAGCAGAGCACGGATAATGTCTTGTTAATATCAGGCAATGAATTAATGGTCAAAGAACATGCTAATGGTGATAATTAAGTCAGTTAATGGGTCAGAAGTAGGATTTTGGGTTAATATCAGGTACATAATGGGTTCAAGGTCACAGAAACGCTGTAACTAGTTCAGCCATTGGGTCAAAAAGTTTACAATTGGCCTAATATAAGTAATATTGGTTTAAGGTTAAATTAATGTCGTTTTAAATTAGGTAAATAGTCAGGTTAAGGTTAATTGTGTGTTAATGTGAGATTAATAGTTACTAGTAATCATTTATACCAGTTTAATACCCAGCTAATAATCATGAATAACTGGGCTATTGGGTTATTATGGGTATAATACTGGGTTAAATGTATGAATACAATGATCTGTTAATAATATATACTCATATAATTTGGTAATTTTGCGTTATTAATATGATTTACTAAGACTGGATTAACAGTCTGGTTAATATCATTGTTAATGTTAATAATAGTTTATATTAATCTCAGTGTTTGATCAATATTAGGCCACAAATACCAGACTATTAGCACAACAAAGTAAATTATAAAGTTTTATTTCTCACACTTCCTTAATATCCACAACAGAGGGGGGAAAAAAACACGTCAGCTTCGGCGGGTCGAACATCACAAACTCTAAGATCTTTTATACTTCAGTGTAGCAACATTTCATCGAGGCTTCTTTACGTGAACGCAGTATGTCTTGTTAATCCGTTTACAAGCAAGAATAATTCAACATGAGCTTGTGTTAGATTCTAATGTAGAAATGCTCCAAGCAAAGTGAATAAACAACAGGGCGGCTGTGGCTCAGTCGGTAGAGCGGGTTGTCCACTAATCGTAGGGTTGGCGGTTCAATTCCCGGCCCGGGTGATCCCATGCCGAAGTGTCCTTGGGCAAGACACCGAACCCCAAGTTGCTCTCGATGGTAAGTTAGCACCTTGCATGCAGCTCTGCTACCATTGGTGTGTGAGTGTGTGTGTGAATGGGTGAATGAGACACAGTGTAAAGCGTTATATAAGTGCGCCATTTAACCATTTACATACTGAGCAGGAGTCTTTTAAGAAAAGACTTTTACTTATTAATCAATAAACAGTAGATTGTGTGTGTGTGTGTGTGTGTGTGTGTGTGTGTGAGAAGGTTTTCAGTCTTCCAGGTCATTTTGAACATCTAGCAGTCCAGTACTAGTACACTAGATTATAGTAGGAGTCACTGACCGAGGTGGGCGGAGTCAGGGGGAGAGCGGGCATACAGGCCATGAGTGGGAGAGCCTGGGAGACTGTCACCGGACGACAGCGAGCGATTCAGAGATGAAAGACTGCGGCTGGTGTGGAGCAGGTTCGACTGCTTAGTGATCTTACGGAGCAAACAGCTTCGCTTCTTGCTGTATGAGAGAGAGAGGGAGAGAGAGACACAGAGAGGGAGAGAGAGACAAAGGGAGAGAGAGAGAGAGACATAGAGAGGGAGACACAGAGAGAGAGAGAGAGAGAGAGCGAGAGACATAGAGAGAGAGAGAGCGAGAGACAGAGAGAGAGAGAGACAGAGAGAGAGAGAGAGACAGAGAGAGAGAGAGAGAGAGGAAGAGAGAAGGGTGAGAATGTAAAGTATTGTCATAGAATTCATATCTAAACTTGCTGAATGTAAACCTGATAGATAAACTAGCTAATCAGTCACCATGGCAACCACTTTTTTTTTTTTTTTTAAGTTTGATGTCTGGTTTTAGTCAAAATAAAATTTACAGCCAAGTAAAGTTTAATAGCTAATAGGTGCATGTCACCTGTCCTGTCCCTCCTTGGTGATGGATTTCCTGTTGCGTCGTGCCATCTTGGCCCTGGAGCTGGGCTTTCGCGCCGGTCCGATCTTAATGGACGTGTTCTCGAACGGAGTCGTGGTCACGGTCACTTTATTCCCGCTCTGAGCACAAAACAGAGTGTTTTTAAAATGACTGCTCTATACAAACCATTCTGAAACATGATGAAGCAGATGTCCCTCTCAAGCCCCTGTACCTTCAGAATCAGCTCCACCACTTCTGTATGAACCAGCCCGTGCACAGACTCTCCGTTCACGTGTGTGATGAGGTCACCGGCACACAGACCCGCTTCCTGGGCGGGGCCTCCACACTCCACATGCTGAGATCAGATGGTAGGAACAGTAAATGAATCGAACTTATTTAAGAGGCACCGTGCACAAGGTGTTTTGGTGTTTCAGCGTGTGTGAGGCTCTCTTACCCAGACCATGTGGTGAACACTGTAGACGTTGGTGTCCCCCATGTAGACTCGGATGGCGCGCAGCGTGAAGCCGTACCTCTTCCCCGAGCGCTGGATGGTGATGGGAGAGCGCAGAGTGCTGACGGATGGAGAGTAGTCCCGGCTGGGGGACGAGTCGCGGGACGATGGGTTGGATGATATGGAGCGGGGAGACATGGGGCTGGCCAATGGGGACGTCCCATGCTGCTCCACTGCAGGAAAAAAAAGTTTAAATCACATAAATATATCAGAAGTAAGTACATAAATCAGAATATATAGATAAATAAATATAAAGAATAGGGAAAGGCATAGATATAAATGAAATAAGGAAGTAAATAAAGATATAAATATAAAATAAACATGAAAAATTGTAAAGACAGAACAAGGAAAGTAAAAATAGGAAGAATAAAAATGAATAAAGAAATAAGTATTAAAAAAAGGAAATAATGAAGAAGAATAGTGGTGAAATGGTGTGTAGTAATGACTGTTAGCGCCACCTGCTGGTACCTGTGGGTATAATGACGGATAAAGCCGAGGCAGAGGCTGACTTTATGACCTTGGTGCCCGAGCGGGTCTGAGTGTGTTTCTCTCCATCAGTAGAGAGGTGTTGATGTCGCGCTCGCCGCAGAACCACGTCGCTCGGGGCTCTGGGTCCGAACGGCGCTGACGTCACAGCTTCTGCAGGCTTCAGGAGTTTATCTGTAGAAACGTTCAGGTGTACAGGACGAAGGGGGTAACAATATATTTAACTACATCTCATGACCAGAAAAACTATTCTATTATCTGCGACAGCAAAATCGTTTTTCCGGAAACGATTAAGCCCAGTTAGCTGTTAGTGACCAGCGTATTTAATTTATATGATGTGCATGTTGCCATAGAAACTGCTCTGAGCGAAGCACCACCCAGTGTGCATGTCATGCTTGTTTATTGTTTCCATGGCGATACTGACATTTTGATTAAAACCACTGAGAAGCCTCACACACCTAATCCATGTGCCGCCGGTGCCGCAGTGGCGGACTCGGCGACGCCCACACCTGAGCCGGATGCCATCGTAGCGCCCTCTAGCGACGTCCCTCTGGCTTTGACCGGCGTGTGGCGAATGTGTGTGTCCGTGTCCGTCTCTAGAGGAGAAGAGACGCGGTGTGTGTCCATGAGAGTAGAAAAACGTCGGCGGACACCAGGGGGACTGGAGTCGGACTCGGTGAAGGAGTACTCGGAGCAGGACAGGCGCTTCCTACACACACACACACAGCCGCAGTGCCCTCGGTCACCAAGAGAATGATTATGATGGATCATTTGCATGTATTTTAAACGCTCCACTCACATCTCAGGAGAGCCAGTCCTCCATGTTTTGTCTCTCAGAGTGAAGCTGCCCAGACTCTCCCTCTTTGCCCGGTCCTCCCGATGACCTCTTGGCTCCCGGCGGGTCACCACAGGCTTGTGATCTAGCTGGGATAGGTGCTCCATGCTGCTGTACACCTACACACACACACACACACATAAGGCTGCGTGTGAATAAACACTACAGGTAAACCTTATCAACTTTTAATATAGAAATTAGTCAGTAGAACAAGTCTTATGGTCATAGACAGGAAGTGAAGGAAGGAAGGGTGTGAGGCAGGAGAAGGAGGAAGAGATTGACAACTAGAAGTACAGATAGAACGATGGAAAGGAGGTGTAACCTTGCTGAAGCGAGGGGAGCAGGAGGAGAAACGATGGATCTCGACGGGCTCGTCGTCATTGGTGTCGTCTTCATCAAACGAGTGAATGTGATGGTAGCGGTCTGAACGTGCTATGAAACACACAGAGTGAGAGAGAGAGAGAGAAAGAGAGAGAGAGAGAGCTACTATGTTAAACCCTATGTAGTCAGCATACAATAACCAACCATAACATTAAAACCACTGACAGGTGACGTGAATGGCGTTAATTATCTCATTGCAGCGACACCTGTCGAGGGATGAGGTATATTTACTGAATTAGGCAGTAAGTGAACAGTCATTTCTCGAATTGTTGGAAGCACTTGGGCAAGCGTAGGGATCTGAGAGACTCTGACATGGGCCAAATTGTGACGGCTAGACGACTGGGTCAGAGCACCTCCAAAACTGCAGGTCTTGTGGGGTGTTCCTGGTATTCCTGGTTAGAACAGTGGTCCAAGGAAGGACAATCAGTGAACCGGTGACAGGGTCATGGGCACTAAAGACTCATTGATATACATGGCGGCGTGAAGGCTAGCACGACTGGTCCGATCCCACAGAAGAGCTACTGTAGTACAAACTGCTGAAAACATTAATGCTGGCTCTGTGAGAAAGGAGTCAGAACACACAGAGCTTACTGGGTATGGAGCTGCATAGCTGCAGACCGGTCAGAGTGCCCATGCTGACCCCCCGTCCACCACCAAAAGCACATACAATGGGCACGTGAGCATCAGAACTGGACCATAGAGCAATGGAAGAAGGTGGCCTGGTCTGATGAAGGTGGCCTGGTCAGGACAGCCATCTGCGCAACACCTACCTAAACACTGTTGCAGATCAAGTAGACGCCTTCATGGCAACGCTATTCCCGAACAGCGGTGGCCTCTTTCAGCAGGATAAAGCCCTTAACACACTGCAGAAAGCATTCAGGAACGGTTTGAGGAACATGACAAAGAGTTCACGACGTTGGCTCGGCATCCAAAATTCCCCAGATCTCAGTCCGATCACGCGTCTGTGGGTGGTCCTGGACAAACAAGTCCAATCCATGGAAGCCCCACCTCTGAACTTACACGACTTAAAGGATCTGCTGCTAACGTTTGGTGCCAGAAACCACAGCACACCTTCAGGAGGTCTTGTGTAGTCCATGCCTTGATAACTCAGAGCTGTTTTGTTGGCACAAGGGGACCTACACAATATTAGGCCGGTGGTTTTAATGTTATGGCTGATCGGTGCGTATAGTGAATAGGAAGCCATGTGAGATTTGACCTTCAAAAAATAAATGACTGTGGGTAAATAATGTGAAATGAATTTAAATGTACACATATTCTGACCTTTTAAATAAATCACACACACACACACACACACACACACACACACACACACACACACACACACACACACACACGGTCAGTGTACTCACTGTCGAAGTAGCTGGTGTCCTCCTCCGATTCGAGTTGAGGTACAAACTCAGCTTTCTGCCTCAGTAAACTGTTCCAGTCCAAATCAGCAAAGAACGGGTGATGCTTCACTTCTACTGCACCTCCTGCTCACACACACACACACACACACACACACACACACACACACACACACACACATGTAAATGCAGCATTAAGAGTTCATGTGCCTAGTGTGACCAGAGTTTAGCCTGGTTTAGTTTAGCTAGCTTATTTTAATCTATATTTTGTGTCTGAGTGTACCTGTGCCCAGGCGGAGCAGTGGGTTGGTCTGCAGCAGGGCAGAGATGAGATGCTGGGCGTCGACTGGGAGTGCTTCATCCCCTTCAGGCCACACAATGTCATCTACACACGCACAAACAGGGCATTATAATGGTATAAAGCTAGGTAAACACATAATGTGTGTTTGTGTGTCTCTCACCTGTGATGACCTGGCCAAACAGTTCCTCAGGTGTGTCCCCAAAGAAAGGCACACATCCCACAAGGAACTCATAGAGGATGATGCCCATGGCCCACCAGTCCACAGGTTTCCCATACCCCTGCCGTAAGATCACCTCCGGGGCGATGTACTCGGGTGTGCCACACACCTGAGGGAGAGAATGACGCGTGTCATCTGGACAAACACACACTGCTGGCCCATCACGTGTTTCACCTTGTGTGTGTGTGTGTGTGTGTGTGTGTGTGTGTGTGTGTACCTGTTTATCTAGAAACTCTCTGGTGTCCTTCTCGATGTGGCCCTCGTACAGGTTTGTTGTGAGACTCATCAGACCCATTTTAGACAAACCGAAATCCGTCAGTTTAATGTGTCCCATAGACGTGATCAACAGACTGAAAGAGAGACAGAGAGAGAGACAGAGAGAGAGAGAGAGACACAACGAGAGCGAGACAGACAGGAAGAAAGAAACGTGGAGAGCGACAGTGTGAGACAGACAGAGACATTTGAGAATATTCTCAGAGTGTTTCTATACAGTATACTTATAGAACATAGATGTGTGCGTCACGTTGTGCAGCACTGTTACACCACGAACAGACCCTAGGTAGTGCGCACACTCCTCTCTACACGGTCGGTCTTACTTGTCAGGTTTGAGGTCTCGGTGCACAACGCCGTAGTTGTGGATGTATTCGAGAGCAAGGACGGTCTCTGCAAAGTACATGCGCGCCATCTCTACAGGCAGAGCTCCGATGTGCTTCAGCAGCGTGGCGCAGTCTCCTCCTATCACACATGGAGTTGTAGTTACTGCTCAAATACTGTTCTACAAGTATACACCCCCTACTGTACAAGTGGCCCTGGGAAGAGAAATGAATTTAGCTTGTGTGTGTGTGTGTGTGTGTGTGTGTGTGTGCTTGTTTTTACCCAGCACTGAATCACAGTATGTATCTACAGTTTGTTAAAATCACTGTGGATGTAGCATGTGTGAGTCTCCTGGGACTCTTAAAAACGACTCAAGCCGCTGAACTGTGACCTTTATACGCCTAAATAATGGAAGCAGCTGATGAGGAACACTGACCTGCTCCGTCTTTGCGCACGTGAAGTGTCTTATTTATACAGGTTCTCGAACGAGCGCACACGGAACATCTGGCAGGCCGGCCATAACACTTTCTCCTGTTTCTAAAGCATGTGATCTATCTAAGCATCGAGCTGAGCTTGTGCAGATGGAGGACTCATGTGACTCCCACACCCTCACTCACTCCGGAGTGTCCCCGTGAAGGAGGAGGAGGACGGCGGGCGACGAGCGCACCCTGAGAACATCTGTCCCTGATCAATTCGTCTGAGTTTACCCAGCTGTTTCATGTTTCATGGCAAGTTTTATCTTGTATTCATATCTATAAGTCTGACCCTTAGTGCCCCCCCCCCAAAAAAAAGGTATCAGTGTGTATTTCCCAGTAATGTATCACCTTCTGTTCACACATGAGCCTCCTGACTATTTCACAGGAATTGCACTAGTCTTGTTCAACATTTTACGGCTTGTGTGTGTGTGTGTGTGTGTGTGTTTTGGTTTGTCTCACCTTCCACGTACTCCATGACCATACAGAGGTGTCTGCGGGTCTCGAAGGAGCAGAACATGCTAACCACGAATGGGTTCTCGGCGAACGTGAGGATGTCTCTCTCTACAAAGGCCTGCTGGATCTGGTTCCTCAGGATCAGGTTCTGCTTGTTGATCTTCTTCATGGCGAAACGCTGACGGGTCTCCCGATGGCGCACCAGGTACACCGCCCTGAACACACGTACAAACACACAACTATATATTATATATATATATATATAATAACTCACTCTCAGCATTTCAAGAAAAAGGAGGGGATGTAAACTATTTCACATGGGGGCGTGGGGGTAATTTGGAAGCCTTCCATTTCAAATTTTTTTAATAGAACTGATGGATTCCTGGATGAATGAATGCAGGTATTTATGAATGGAATGAATCTAATTATGTGAACAGGTTATGTTTACCATATTTAAATGATATTGTTACTCCTTGGTACCTATGTTTTGCACTACCTGTTAAATCGGACACTTCCACAATGAAACTGTGTACTGTCCGGTGCTACCCTTCACTCACTCTACCTACTGTCCTGTTTTAGGGGTACTGTCCTGTCCTGTGTTGTTAGCACACGTCTGCACGCGCACTTTATGTAGAAATGTGTAGATCTTATTTAGTTCTGTGTGTTCATTTATGTAGCACCGTGGTCCTAGAGCAACGTTGATTCATTTTACAGTGTACTGTACCAACTGTATATGGCTGGAATGACAATAAAAACCACTTGAACTTGAGCTATACAGGATTATAGGACTGGACAGACACTGCATGGTGGGACCGGAGAGTTTCTCACCCGTATGCACCGTTGCTGATCAGTTTGATGGTCTGGAAGTCGGCTTCTCCGGGAGGCTTCATCACCTTCATCTTCCCCTAGAAGTTAAAGAGCCACACAGAACAGCTTAAACACTTCAGTGGCCTCCATCTGAAACATTAGGGCTAACTGTAGCTTCATCTTATTCATATAACGACCATCTTATTCATAAGCCTTTTGGATATTTACTTCAGAAATGTATATATATATATATATAAATCTATCACCGATTAGTCGAGACCGACCGTCGGTCACTTTATGGCCCACGTATGTCATCAACGCGAACCACAAAGCATGTCGGCAGAAGTAGTGGGGTAGTTTGCCATTGCTTTCCCCACCCCTCCCCATTTATCCGGGCTTGGGACCGGCGTGTAGCTGCTGCCAGTCACACGGCTGGGTACACACACTCACACACCCATTCACACACTACGGACACTTTAGACACGCCAATCAGCCTACCATGCATGTCTTTGGACTGGGGGAGGAAACCGGAGTACCCAGAGGAAACCCCCGACACACGGGGAGAACATGCAAACTCCACACACACATGGCCCTGGCGGGACTCAAACCGCGGACCCTGGAGGTGTGAGGCGAACATGCT